>NMRB01003371.1:54683-65597 GCA_002633025.1 Notospermus geniculatus | reverse complement strand
AAGGTCTTCTGCCACCCCCACCCCCGAACCAAAAAGCTACGGCCCTGCATGGTTAGAGTGTCCGCTGTTGCTCTCAAATGCTGGGAAAAGGGTTAAATCCCCTCTTTTTTCCAAAAATTTTCCCGGGGAGGATTCCGGACTCCCTCGGCAATCTTAGACCCGAGGCTACAGTACCAAAAATTCTGTTTTTTCGGCCTAATCGGGGCCAATGTTAATTTTGTATAATACAGGGTGGTCCAAAAAAAATGGACAAGCATACTTCCACTACCCAGAGCCCAAAACTACTGATGGCATTGAGTGGAGCATCTTTCTAGAAGAATAAGGAGACCAAGATATCCTGATTCGGCCCAGTGGTTCGAGCTGCAGACCCTATTTTGTAAAGCAAGGTCGAGGTCCTTGGTGAATTGTTCCACACAGAACAATCAAGAGCATACACAACAGTGTAGCCTTGTAACTGACAAAAGGATTATCCTGTGGAAAAGTCAACCAAAAAATGAAGTACAGGTACATGAAAATCAAACTTTAGCATCGTTGGATAACAACAACTAATCCCCTTTATCAATCATGCTGAATTCGCCGTGGGTATTAACGGAAAGTTAGTTATTAAGGACCACTGACTTTGCTTCACAAAAATGGCTCTGGAGGTAAAACTACTTGACCGAATCGAGGTATCTTGGTCTTATTTTTCTTCTAGAACGATTCTCTATCCATTCATACCAGTGGTTTAGGACTGAGGGGGGCGGAAGTATGCTTGTCCATTTTTTTTGGACCACCCTGTATAGGATAAAGGCAAAAATCAAATTTGTTGTTTTGCTTTTTTCCGTTGTCAAGATGCCTGGAAAACGCTTCTTAGCACCTCAGTTTTAAAATTTTCCTGGGGGAAGACCCCCGCAGACCTCTCGTCCGGGCTTCGCACCTTCGGCACTCCGGTAAAGTGTTGGGCCTACAACCAGCCCCGGTCTCCCCTACGTCACCACATACCGCATGCTCCTTCCAATTTTCGCGGGAAAAGGGCGTCATTTTGGCAGCACTGTTCGGGAAAAAATTCCCGAAAAACACATAAAATAGGGGTACTTTGAATGACTTTTCTTCCGAAAAAGGTTCTATTCCCGAAAAAAAATAATAAAAAGGGGTATGATGAAAGTCCTATTCTCAGTCGTCCATGGAAGAATAATTCATCCATGCTCACTGCAGTCCCAGCGACGAGTTATCCCTTCCGTGGCCTATATACACGCATCTTTCCGGGTCGTCAGGCCGCACTTTATCATTTCGCCCAGCAGTTTACCTTATCCCCAACGAGTAGGCCTACCTCGTGTAGCGCATCCTATCCGAGTCTCCGTTCCTCCACCATGTCCACAAAAACTTAAAGGGTGAAAATATCTTTGGCCCTTCCATTAGGGGGTCTAGGGATGAAAAAAGCCCACCGGCGCAGAAAGGGGTGGAAAATTTCCCTTGCTTCCTTCTAGAAGGGGGTTGTCCTTTTAAACTCAGGACTAATATAAAAGCATGTGTGCCATAGTCGAATTAAGGAGTGAGGGGCCGGGAGTGCTGGCGATTGAGGGTCCGGTACGGTAGGAAGCTGGGGCTTCAAGTCTTCCAACTTTTAGAAACCTGTTTAAAACTCATCTAGCTACAGTATGTTGGATGGATACCAGGCAGCAGCACTGCTGATGAGGGTTGACTACACCATGCACACTGAGAATCCCTGTCCAAAATGTAAACAAATAACACGTGTGTTTAGTCTAAAAATAGGTTAGGTCACCCTCCCACTTGAGAAGGAACAGCCATATAGCATTGTGTACACACAGGCTGCGCGAGACTGCTTGCGTGAGACTGCTTTTAATTTGCACAGACCTGTGTAGCCGTCAACCTCGTCCCCAGGATCTAACTCGAAATTTCGTCTACTTTTGCCTTGGGACGAGGTCATTTTCAGCTTCGGTCGTTATAGACTGGTCCCCTGTCGTAGATTCTCGCTTCACTACTACGACAGGCATTTTGAACGCCAACTCGGCATGTGATTGGTCAGCCAAACGTCATCAACGGTCGCGCCATGAGTCATATCTATTTTTAGAGACTCCCCGCAACGTTGAAAGTCTTTATTGCTCATTTGCATACGTGTGCCTGAAAACAGGGAAACATGGCGGACGCGGCCTCAACCTCGTCCCCAGGATCTAACTCGAAATTTCGTCTACTTTTGCCTTGGGACGAGGTCATTTTCGGCTTCGGTCGTTAGACCCTGGATTCACTTCCAAGATTCTTGGCACCTCGTCCCCAACGCTTATTTCAACCTCGATTACAGTAAATGATTGTAAAAAACTATATTTTCATGAAACTGTATTATCAACACTTATGTCTACCATCAGAAAGAATAATGTTTGCTATGATATGAAAAATAAAATAAAATAGACCATATTTTAATCCATTTTCCTGGGTATTTCAAACTTCAAATCGGTTATGACGTCAGGCCGATAGCCAATCACAGCCGAGGTGTTCGGTTGTGAAGCCAGGGCTTAACAAGCCAACGTTAAGCCCTGGGAACGAGGTTGACGCGGCCTGTCGTAGTAGTGGAGGGACGAAAGCGATACGACAGGGGACCAGTCTACGGTCGTTAGACCCTGGATTCACTTCCAAGATTCTTGGCACCTCGTCCCCAACGCTTATTTCAACCTCGATTACAGTAAATGATTGTAAAAAACTATGTTTTCATGAAACTGTATTTTGAACACTTATGTCTACCATCAGAAAGAAGAATGTTTGCTATGTCGGGCCACATAGAACCCGGGCCACATAGAACCCAGGCCACATAGAACCCAGGCCACATAGATTGATAGAACCCGGGCCACATAGACGTGGTCCCTTTAAAACTCATATAGCTACAGTATGTTGGATGGATACCAGGCAGCAGCACTGCTGATGAGCATGATGAGGGTTGACTACACCATCCCCCATGCACACTGAGAATCCCTCCAAGTCCAAAATGTAAACAAAGAACACGTGTGTTTAGTCTAAAAATAGGTTAGGTCACCCTCCCACTTGAGAAGGAACAGCCATATAGTGACGTCACGAAGTACTTAAGCAGAACTTAAATTCCGGTTTTGCGTAAATTTACTCGAATTTTTGACAAATTTTTGTTTTGAAACATTCCGCCATGTTGGTTTTTGTGGCAACATATGTTGATAGACTTCACTAAAAACGTAATAACTTTGGTTTTTGCAACATTAAGTTGCCATTTTAAATTTTTTTTTGAAATAAAATATGTAAAATTATTAATAAAAAATCAAACTTTTGACATAGCTTTTGAAATGTTATGGGATGTTAACAGCAGTTTTTGTGCATGACTGCCTCATAACACTACACTCTGAAAGTTGTCAAACACATGCAACACAAGCACTTCCTGGATGTCAGTCATCATGTTAGTGTCTCTTCAATAATATGCAAATAACATCCTTTACAATGATGTCTCATCAATAAAGAAGTGTGTCACTGTTAATTTGTAGTGTTCTCATTCTGAGTTTGTTTTGTTCCTTGTATTTCATAAATTTACTAGGCCTAGGGCCTATGACGTCTATGATGAGCCACTTTTTCAACACAAAAATATCACATGAAAAATGAAATGAGATGATGAAGATAATCTTTCCGTGAAAAAAGTCTCATGCTCATTACTGACCATGTCATGATGTTGACATTTCCTCTAAACATTTCTGCTAAAAGTCTACTGCCTATAGACAGATTGCCAAAGTCGGCCATGTTGGACCAAAAGGCAACAACAAACACTGAATGTACAGTACAGTGAATGTACACCATTGATATACAGCATGTTTTAAAACCTGCAATTACACCAAACTTTCATGAAAAGTTACAAAATAAACACCTCCTCAGCAGTGCTACATGTGTTAGGAACCATGCCCAGGCCGAAATGTTTGCAGATATTTCCCACAAAAAGTTTTAAAAGACTTTTATTATGCCTTGTTTATGCCAAACCTCAGCTCCAGGTGTGTTGGTCCTATCCGACAGTGTGGAATCATGATGATTCACAAACCTGGATCCAAGGTTGGTTAAGCAACAAAAGTCTGTTTTTTCTTTTCTGAATTACTATTTTACCAAAAGTAAGCCATGGCTTAGTGGATAATAATGTATTATTACTGATGGTTATGTTATCTGAGACATTTTCATGGCAAACGTTTATGTTTTTGCACATTTTAAAACATGCTGTACATCAATGGTATACATTCACTGTACATTCAGTGTTTGTTATTGCCTTTTGGTCCAATATGGCCGACTTTGGCAATCTGTCTATTCCATGATTCTAAGCACACTGACAATAACATGACCCTACCACTGGTAGTACCAGGGCAGTACCACTCCCACCCATACATGACATCAATGACTCAACTGCTTCTAGATTTAGAATAGGCCTACTCTCCATTCCAGTTCCGATTGGCGCGAGGTTAATCAATGATAGCTCCGCAACGGCTGGGCCGATTTTGATGAAACATACGTCAATCGACTTGTCTTTCTTGGCGGTACAGCCACCATCACTGTCATTTTCCCGAAAAACGTGACAGAAAAAAGTTCTTTCACAAATCACAGTTCGTGTTTACGGCCGAAATGGCGGCCATTTTGAAATGACGCAATGCATCGTGCACGTGTAAACCGCACTGACTGAACAGCATACCGAAATGAAATGGGTTTTGAGAAAGGGATCCGTTATGCAGGCCTTACGCGAAAAATGAAGATAGCAGAAAGATACCGGCAAGAAAGACAAGTTAATTGATGTATGGTACCGGTATGTTGAATTTGACCCAGCCGTTGCGGAGATATCGGCTGAAAACCTCGCGCCACTGGGATTTGGAATGAACTGTAGGCCTACAGATCTGTGATTTTAGTTGGGGACCATGTTTACAAATTGGGGAAAATGTGTGCCCAGTTTGAAGGCCGACTGCTTCGCACTTCCTATCCGTTTGAAACATTTCGACTACCATTGGCATTGAGAAGTCAAGAATCTCTCGTTTTTAAATGTCTAAGCAGTTTGAATATAGACTTAGGGACCTGGCTGCAATCACCATGGAATTCAATCATTTGAGCCTCAAAAGTTTGCAATTTCACGCCAAGAGAGTTACGTCGTGGCCGTGGGTGCCTCCGACGTGACATGATGTCGTCCTTCATGCAGTGGTCCCCAACCAACGTCATGGATCTGTAGGCTACCTTGTATCAGAAATATGGAAGGTTCTGCTATTAGTGCTAGTGCTAGGCCCTAGTATAGGCCTTGGCCTTCAGGCTTGGGCTAGGCTAGGCCTATATCTTTCCTCCCTGGCCTGGTCCAGTCCACAGCACTCCACTCCACTAGGCTTCTGCCTGTGTCTAATTTGCATTTGTTGGGAAAAGGAGAGCCATGGACATGTGCTCAAAATATGATGTCATTTAGTGAAATGTTTGAAAATTGGTTGAGTATGGAAAGTTTGCCAGACCGGTCCAAAGCAAATAATGTGGAATAAGCAAGGCAGTCTTGCGACCACATCACATGTACGGTAGGCCCCTAATCACTTGTTTCCTAGTTCCTTAGTAGTACAAACGTACCGTATTGCATGACTCAGCTGGAAACAAGAGACTTATGAGATCTCCTACTTACTATTTAACAAGTTGACCTCTGATATTGTCTGAACACGCTGAATGCACCTTTAAGACAATACATTGACATTTTAAGTGATGAACTCGTTTGTGTTGATTGGTGAATTGAATATCATTTAATCTGGCGAGCTCAGCCCTGCCTGTCAACGACCAATACAGTTTGGTTCACTGTGTGCAGTCTGTGTTTAAACTCATTGGTGGAAGGTAGGCAAACTACATGTTTTCGACTTTTCTGCAGTAGTCATTCACTCCAAGGCTTTTTCTATTAGCATGTTCCCTGCAATCCAAATCCTGTTCATTTAATTTACGGTAAACATTATTTCATCAGGGGCGTAGCTAGGGGGGCAGGGGCGGGGGCAAATGCCCCCAGAGCAAAAAAGGGACAAAATAAATTTTTGCTCTAAAAAGGTCATTTCCCCTCTTCAAGCCAAGCTATTGTAGCGTCAGATGTGGGGAAAATGCATCTAACTTTTTTTTCTGGGGAGGGCCCAGACCCTCCTCCAGCTTCATGCTCCAGACTCAATCAGTTTTGCCACCCTAGGCCATAAAAGCTAGCTGCGCCCCTGTTCATAAGTGCAGGTGCCCACTTAGGGCATTATACTAGCTACTCATCAAACAATATTGGGCGATATTTACCATATGTGGGAGGAAACCAGAGCACCCGGAGGAAACCTATGCGTTGGAGAGCGATCGCCCTCTCTACTTTGAATTCGATGCCAGAACTGGTATCTGGTCGTTTTGTTACATGGCCTTTTTGTTACAGTCAGTTTGTTACATTGTTTGGTCGTTTCGTTACATGGGTTTCGTTTGGTCGTTTCGCTACATGTGTTTGGTCATTTCCCTACACGCCTTCACTGCCGAATTTATTAATGTGGCAAATAATGCCTTCTAACCTTACTTCAAGATTTTTTCTTGTGCCTGCTGTGTGAAACTTGATATTTGACCATGCAACGTAAACCCCAGAACCAAGGCCCCTATTGCCATGGATTTATCACTAGTGACTTTACGAAGTTGTTCCCTACTGAATCGCATCAGAGCCTGTCAATATGGCTGCCATGGCTGGTTATGTCAAATTGAATTACGGACATTTCGGGGAGAAAGACTTGTCCGATTGAATTCATATTTGCTGTGTGTGTTGGAGGGGAGTTGAGGAAGGTTCTTGTCGAAAATGGCGGTGCCACCTTTTTCAAGATGGCCACCAGGGCTGGCTATGTTAAATTGGTTTCTGGTTGAATTTGTCAGAAATAAGAACTCAGCCTCAACATAGGTACCGGTAGGTACCACAATGGCCACCAGAGCAATGTAGGGCCTAGGCCTATGGCCATTTCAAATGTTAGCTCAGGCTGAGGAGTTCTGCCCCACTTTGTGAGAGTATTTTTAGCTCACTGGGGTGAGCTATTACGATGGTGCAGCGTCCGTCGTCCGTCGTCGTCGTCGTCCGTTAGCAGGGCACGTTTCGTAACCGCTGGAGCTATTGATCTGAAACTTGGTACATATATACCCCTAGGTCAGATGACCCACGACACCAAGTTTCGGTCCGATTCGACTCTCAGTTTGGCCACCAGGTGGCGGAAACCAAAAACACAAAAAGTACAATAACTCCTGAACTAATGACTAGATCATCTTCAAATTTTTATCATAGGTGTAGCTAATAAGGATACATAACATATATAACGGGTTTTTGATTTGACCTACTTTTCAAGGTCACAGAGGTCAAAGTTCGACAAAAGTGACGAACCTGCCACAGTTTGTCATTATTTCACCGAGCAACTTCATATCTTGCATAAACATGCATTGGAGGGGTACCTTAAAAAATACCAAGTTTCGGCCCGATTCGACATCCAATATGGCCGCCAGGTGGCGTAACCTGAAAATCAAGTAAGTGCTATTACTCAGGAACGGCTTGACGCAGAGTGCTCAAATTTGATATTTACCTCCATCTAGATGACCTTTACATGCATGTCAAATTTCGGCCTGATTTGACTTCAAACATGGCCACCAGGTGGCGTAACCCAAAAATCATCAAAGTGCTGTAACTCGGGAACGCCTTAACCCAAAGCGCTCCAATGTGCTATGTGGCCCCCTGCAGATGACCTTTATGTCCATGTGAAGTTTCGGCCCGATCGGACATCCAATATGGCCGCCAGGTGGCGTAAGCCGGAAATAATCAAAGTGCTGTAACTCGGGAATGCCTTAACCCAAAGCGCTCCAATGTGCTATGT
This sequence comes from Notospermus geniculatus, assembly GCA_002633025.1. Classification (NCBI taxonomy): domain Eukaryota; kingdom Metazoa; phylum Nemertea; class Pilidiophora; order Heteronemertea; family Lineidae; genus Notospermus; species Notospermus geniculatus. The sequence goes on along the minus strand of NMRB01003371.1, from coordinate 57,747 downwards.
GGCCCCCTGCAGATGACCTTTATGTCCATGTGAAGTTTTGGCCCGATCGGACATCCAATATGGCCGTCAGGTGGCGTAACTCGAAAATCATCAAAGTGCGACTTGACCCAAAGCACTCCAATGTGCTATGTGGTCCCTTGCAGATGACCTTTATGTGCATGTGAAGTTGCAGCCCGATCGAACATCTAATATGGCCGCCAGGTGGCATAACCCAAAAATCATCAAAGTCTTTGCTAGGAATGACTTGACCCAGATTCGTCATAACTGATATGTACCTCCCTCTGTCATTAGACTATTATGTCCCACCCAGTGAGCACATGGTCCATGGACCATTTCATTTTGTCATAACAGAGTTCATTGGCTGATGTCATGCGATCAGTAATCTGGTTGTCTCCTGATCAGTTTCTTCGATTTTTTATCTTGCATTTCATGTTGGGTCAGATTTTATCACTATGATATCTTTATAAATATAAGATATCTAAGGTGGGATTTCCAAAAACAACTTATCTGTGGGTGGTTGGACATTCTTCAATTTTAACCATTTTGCTTCCAAAGACTAGTTTTTCGGTTCATGACGTCACGACGCAACCGTGGCATCATATATGAAATGCACTACAGTGTCGTACAGGGTGTGTACATCGACCGTTTCTGGCGACTGATCCAGTTCCAGCTAGATCCGACCAGTGGCCAGGTAGCTCAGTGGCGACCAGTTGTCCAGTTGCAAGTGCGATATACGCCCGGCTTTAGGTTTCCTCCTGCATCTTGGTATAGAGGCTATGCACTGACGTCATCAAATGACGTCATCAATGGGTATGACGCCACGTGTTGGATGGAAAATGGACGGAGCACGTGGTCAGATGCACTGCGTCAGCATGTCACAACGTTCCATCCAACATGGCGTCACCTCGCTGATGACCTCACATGCATAGCCTGTATAGTCTACACTAGGTAGGCCTACAGCTGAAACCAAGATAATTATTGTCTGTCTTGTTGAGTGTCTATTCAGGTATGCTCAAGTTTTTGTCCACTTATAGTCCCTTTAAGTGATTGTCAAAAAATGGGCCAGTGGGCAGTATGCCAAGTCATTTTCAGTCGCTATATATAAACGTGACTGTATTCACACTGCGGTTATACTTGTTTACAAACCAAAACAGAATGAGCATGCTGTTTTATGGCTTGATAGAGTGATATAATGGGATTTGAATTGCTGTTTGGTAAATGTAGGACTGCGCATTGATTGCAGAGTTCTTGAAACTCATCATGTGATTGGTTTAGATAACATGATTGTTTCTCTTCTGAAATCTAGTGTAGAAAAGTGCCAGCCTGAAGAAGACCCCGGTTGGGGTACCGTAGAAAATTTGCTTAAACTCTGGAATTCGACTTCCTGTATTATATCATTGTTGCGATTGAAGTGATAATGAATGATAGTTTCCGTTGAGTGAAATGTGAAATATAGAGTTGAAGCTAAGTTTCATTTGGCTTCCTGGTGTTTTTATACCTGACGATATTTTCTATATCGTGTTCTTTTTATACTGGCACTATTTCCAGGAAATACTTGTTGCTAGAAGCTTGAATCACATGTGGTGAGTTCAAGCCTTTGAGCTGTCAGTCATGAGATATGTTGGGACTCTGCTTTTGTTTAGTTTGATGCTTTTGATCTTTCAACAGTGAATTCCCGACACTGCAACTGGTGTAATCATTATCTCATTTCATTTTCAGACAGTATAAAAATGACCCCGGACAAGCTAAGTGGAGTGGAATAATTCCTAGCTAAGCTGTGGACAAAAAACAATGTAAGTACAAACATAATCTACAATATTTACATTTTGCCCTCAGATTGGTAAAGTGCGGCAACATCTAAGTGCGACCCAATGGAATGCAGAAGTCAGGAAATGAGACAGGAATTTGTGGTTTTCAATTATGCATTTGACCTGCGTAACTGGTGACGATCCGTCCAGCACTGTTGGGCACCACTAAAGTCTGTGTTGTCTGATCGCGTTGTCGATCGGTTAACTTATTCAAGAGTTGCGTGTGATTAAAGATCCTTGGAAAATCCAACTAATATGTGACCCGGCACAACAAAATGAGTCGGAATGCGCACAGAAGAAGACCCAAGGTGACACCTAACAGAAATCAACAAAGTCAACAAAATCAACAAAGTCAAAGTTCACAATGGGCAGAAAATCCTGAAATCAACAAACCGTTGGTGTCACCTTGGACATGCTCGGTCTTCTTCTGTGCACATTCCGACTCATTTTGTCGTGCCGGTCACATATTAGTTGGATTGCCTACTAATATATTCCGCATTCCATTGGGCCGCGCTTAGATGTTGCCAGACTTTACAGTGTCCTGATCCAGTGCCTGATACATTCCGCATACCATTCCATTGGGCCGCACTTAGATGTTGCTGGACTTTACACTGTCCTGATCCAGTGCCTAACATATTCCTCATTCCATTGGGCTGCGCTTTATGTTGCCGGACTTTACAGTATCCTGATCCAGTGCCTGTCATCTTTGAGGTAGTGTGTTCAACCCGAAGGCATCCTGATGTTCCTTGTAAATAAAAAACACCTCAGTTCCTCTCTATTCATTTCCAGCCAAAATGACCTTGACTCCTTCCTCTGCTGGTTCCTGACCTTTGACCTCTGTGAACTATCCAATCAAACCTTTCAAACATGTATACCTCCAGTGATAAAAACGTCCCAAAAATGGACTCAGGTGGGTATCCAGTGTTTTGTGGCTTAAGATCTTTTTTTGTTTGTGACAGCTACATGTATTAAAGGACCACAGTATTGCTTCCCAATCCTGCGTTACACGTACCCGTGTTAAGGGGGAGACCTCTATTAACGACTCGGTAAACTACCGCATGCAACTAGTCTCGCGCAGCCAGCCGTTTCGTTCCGCAGTGCTGCTACACAAACTTGTTCGATCCCCAGCGGCTGGGTGACCGAGACTGTAATCATACATTCTCCAACACTGGGGCGAAAGGCTTAACTACAGTATTGGAGAGCGGGTACGGTGGCGCCGGCTGTCGACAGAAAGTGGCAATACCGTGGTGCTTTAA
>NMRB01003371.1:36438-52671 GCA_002633025.1 Notospermus geniculatus | reverse complement strand
CTGTGCATTGATCTGCTACTGTTCACCTGTTACGTAGTACATTTCAGCTATTGAAATGTGCGGGTTCACCAAGGCCATTAACACTTTCCTCAAATGCGACATCCGACGAGTTTTCCTAGGCCGCCTCACATATTATCTATAGGGCCAAAATTTGGAGCAATTATGAATCAAGAACTCTTTGTCTGTTACAGAATATCCGGACAAACTTGAACAAGCATTTGACAGTTCTGGAATCTACTCGGATTCAGACCTTGACCCCCATAGTCCCGCCCGGACCTCACGCACAACTTACCGGGACAAAAATGGCCGGATCCGAAGTCTTATAACACGAACTTCATCGGCTGAGCGTCGGAAAAATTTTCTTTTTACACAGAGTTGTAATGTGGAGAGTGTGAACGCGTATTTGAAAAGTCTGCCTGACAGACCGTCCATACGCCGAACTAGAAGTCGTGAATGTTACGATATACGCGTGCAAATGGGGAACAAGACATCTGTAAAAGATAACCAGTCTCCAAGCGTTGACAGTGGTCAACGTCTGGATGAGGAACTAGGGGTGGTGTCGGTCACGACAATGCCGGCAAATTCCACGTTGGTCGACTTGCCGAATCGTTTTCGGCCAATGTCACCCCCCGTTATGGAAAATAGCTCCAACCAGAGCCGTCAGATTCAAAGACCGATGTCACGTTTCCCTGGAAACGCAAATAGTCGGATGGTGCAAACACCGCAAAATGGCAACAGAGATGCATTTTCGCCATTGGGTGTCCCCTCGCAGATTCCACAAAGGGAGGATTCTCTAGCTCCATTACCTGGTAACCATGGAAACTGTGGTTATGGGCCACCTTATGGGGGCGGATATCGGACTGGCAGGGGATATGCATCATCGATGATCGGACCTTCCAATCCCGGCAGACGTGCTCCGAGTTCAGCTTCTTCACAAATTGGTCCTGCATACCGACCGAAATCGAACATTGAGAATGCACGGTCACATGGTGCTTCTGCTTATCCAAGCAGATCGCCACCTTCAGATCAAGACGATAGCGATACTTTCGTCGTTATGCCGAATTTGAACAAACCGAGCCAGAAAAAAAAGACATCATCTTCCGTCATCGTCCCTGTATCTCCCATCTACGATGACAACATCCCTGCCGGCCATATCAGAACAGATACGATGGCATCTTCTGGTGCTTCGTCCGGCAGCTTCGCAACAAACCTAAAATCCGTCCACGACATCTGTTACGATATCTGCAACACATTCTGGCGACCTTATTTGACCTTCAACCCGTACAAACACGGCGATGAAGTTGTGGAGTTTGGGTCGCTGTGGCCGGAACAGAGTATCTTGAAGAATTTACTGGTGGAGGCCTATCAGACGACGTCGCTGCGGAGGTCCGTTTTGGATATCTGCAAACTCGTCATACGGTGCGGTCCGGTGCGCGTTCTGCAGACGTTGGTCACATCCAGGATCATCAGTAAGTTTCAGTTTTTTTATTGATCAAACAAATCATCATCATCATTACACAGCGTAACCATGTTTGATTTGTACCGAACAGGCAGGGTACAGTCCACCTGCGTGGGGTTTTTTACTTGCCCTGGCATAGACACTAAGGTACAAGGGACCACGGCTTTTAGTCCCATCCGATGGACCCTCAATATTTCAAACTTGTGTATATGTCTTCGCCCAGAATCAAACACGTGCCGACCCATTGCACAGCTTGGTAGTCAAGCACCCTAACCATCGACCACCTGGCTTAGACAAAATGCCTGGCTATAGACCGTTCTCAAATTGATGTAAACGACAAAGATCTGTCCACTTCTGCCGAAATCACAACCACAACCTCGGTCTGAAACTGAGTGATGTAACGCAGACAACCCCACGACAGTGACATCAAAGACTTTCCATTAGACTCGACCATTACTGAATCATGGATGGCATCACGTCAGCCGGTTTCAGATCGAGGTTCTGGTTGAGATTTCGGCGGAAGTGCGCAGATTTACGAATTTTCGAATCGTCTATTGAATAAATCATTTAAATCTAATACATTGTTCTTTCAATCCGTGTGATGAGAGCAACTACATGTATTTATTTCTATAAGGGTTCTCTAAAGGATGAAGTTTAAATGTTATATGAAAAAGGATATTTTTTAGTCTTTCAAATTTGACAGATTTTACCATGGTAATGAAAATACTAAGGTTCGTATTTCAGAATGCTCCTCAATGTAAAGGAGTTCCTCAAAGAACTTGAGGAACTCCTTTACGTGGAGGAGCATTCTAAAATAGGGGCCTAAAGTTGACTTTCCTTCCAGGTATTGACCAAGTCTTCGAAAATGGATGCAGCATGTTACACCTGGCATGTTTGGCGAGGAACAACGAGGCCGTCTCCTACCTCATCTCCGCGAATATCTCGCAGAAAATACTAGATAAATACGGTAAGTTTGGCTTCTTTTATCAAGTGTGAGGCAGTCTTGGAAAACCCGGCGGATGTCGCTGAATGTGTACATGTATGTGTATTGATCTGCTACTGTTCACCTGTTACGAAGTACCGGTACATTTCAGCTATTGAAATGTGCGGGTTCATCATGGCCATCAACACTTTCCTCAAATGTGGTTCCAATAAACGATTCTCGAATTCGCAGAGCTGCGCACTTCCGCCGAAATCTCAACCAGAACCTCGATCTGAAACCGGCTGATGTGACGCCATCCATGATTCAGCAATGGTCGAGTCTGACGCAACATCTTTGACGTCACTGTTGTGGGGTTGTCTGCGTTATGTCATTCAGTTTCAGACCGAGGTTGTGGTTGTGATTTTGGCGGAAGTGCGCAGATCTTTGTCGTTTACGTCAATTTGAGAACGTTCTATGGGTTCACCTCACAAATTGTACTTTCCCAATTCTTTTGTTGTGGATTATTATATCTAACCCTATCTCAACCCATGCCCCAATTGTTACTTCCTCATATGTTACCAAAAATAGATATGACTTTTATCAATTTTTTGTGTGACCCACTCCAAGAAGGTTTGGGTCCACACACGAAAACTTGGCACCAAGTCAGTGTCTGTAATGCAGTGGTGCCATCTATGAGTGTGAATGTTGCTGACAACCAAACAACTTTGGACTATGACGAGGTTTGGGATTATCTGAGATTATCAAGATTTATTGATGCCATAAAAGTAAATAAAATTCAGCAAAGGTTAAAGTTAAAGTTTGGGTTTATACCGGTAGTCAAGTCTGATATCAACAACGGTAGAGGTGTCATCCGACTTTACACTTTAACCCCAGTCTATCCTGAAACGTTTCAGTAGAACTCAGATGAGCTGCTCATTCAGCGCTAATTTGAGCATTTCCGACCGATACCCATTTATACATATGGGTGGAGATAAGAGACTTGCCCAAAGACTTGCCACAGCGTGATTTGAACCCAGGACCCTCTGACCGCTAGTCGGAGACCCGATCCACTACACCACCATGGCTCCTCAACACCCACCCTTCCCCTTATAAAATAAAATTAGTACTTCACGGAGTGCACTCTTTCCTTCATCCTTTGGGGGGGGGGGCTTAACAAATAAAATGGTATACTCACTTAACAAATAAAATGGTATGCTCACCAAACAGCAAGCGATAGGCCTATTCAAATGAGTAAAATTCCCCACATGATCAAAATTAGGCTGACCTTTTGAATTTACGTAACGTTCTTTCTGTTAGTATTGTTAGGACCATACATAATACGAAAACTTACCATGAATATGCTTAAATCCTTCCATTCATTTACTTTTCGAAATACAATATTGCTCACATCCTGGTTCGAGGAAGAATGGCTGTTGTGGAACCTCTCTACCAAGAATACCTTGCAGTGTTCTCCGCCTGGCTTTCTGGGGTGGCCCACCCTACCTTCTACCTTAAATAGGTGACCACCCTATCTAATTTGCAAAGTGATGGAAAATCCTGGAATTTTAATTTACGGGTACCACCCTACCTTAAGAAATCCTGTGGAGAATACTGCCTTTGGGACTTAGACATGCTGTCCTTAATTCAGAGGTGTCCTGATTATAGTGGTAAAAATGACTCCTAGGGAATGAAGTTTGTGGTGTCCTTCATCGAGTGGCGTCTTCTTCACAGAGGTGTCCTCGAAGGACGAAGGGGATCTACAAAGAGGTGGTGGTTGGATACAAAGAGGTGGTGTTTAGATACAAAGAGGTGGTGTTTGGTCAAGTTTTCCAGTGTTGGAATATTAAGGTCATCATCGCCGTTCTGATGGGTTGAACACCATACATGATTACCGGTAGTCAGCTGTGTCGTTCTAGTGACAAACAACAAACAGGACCTGTCACATCGTCTGATAAATCTTACTGTACGTGAGAAATTGACTTTATAATTATTCCTGATGTAAGTCAGGCAGGGATGGCAGGTTTTGCGAAGTTTTCTGACGATTGTAAGTCGGAATTAGGAAAATAGTGTAGGGATGAGCAGTTAGGCAGTCAACCTAGACGGTCCATTTGACAAGTAGTAGGCCTACACAGTCTCTGTCGATTTTTTATTTGAACTGTGCGAAGTCTAAAATTTACGAAGTAGGACTGAGGATAGGCAGAAAGGGAGGAGGCCTACATATGGATAGGTAAGTATGATGCGCAGTTGATTTTGGTTTTGTTTATATTGGTTCAAAATATCCGTCAGCCCCTAATCACGTGACGATTACTGAATCTGACCTTAATTTTGGGCATGCTTCATGTTCATGATTTTTTCGTAAAATTATATACATGTATATGATGGTGTGATAACAATAACGTGATAATTTTATAACATACAGTGGCACATTGAAGTCTTATCTTATGCTTACATAAATTGTCTATCTTGTCACTAGGCTAATCTTATTCTTAATGTTTGGAATGGAATATGGATACTTGGTTCATTTGGAGGTCATGGATTTTGATTGTTGACTTGTTCCGCTTTGGAAGTATTTCCTTATTCGTTCTCACTTCTTCAATGGTCATGTATGATCAAGGATCTTATGCACATTAACAGGAGAGCTAACCCAGCTTGAGCCAATAGGTAGTCTAATCTTACTTACACGTAGTGCATTGCTGTTACCAGTGTTAGTAAACATAAAGTCGTCTCCGAATTTCACAAATTTTCGACCCCAACCGGGGTCTTTCCTCAGGCATTTTCTAGTTGCCTTAACTTCCGGGATCTCTACTAGAAAGTGCCTGAGGAAGACCCCAGTTGGGGTCGAATGTTTACTATCATTTTGTGTTCGTTGTTTGTGCTCTATGTTGGATATCTGTTACATGTGTTAAGTAAGAATACAGCCGAACTGCAGGGCCATATTCAAAAATGGTGATCATCCCGCGATTAAGACTTAGAGGCATGTAACTTCACTAAATGCACACACTTCCACCATGCATTCGACGAGAGTTACACGCATCTAAGTCTTAACCAGCCTTTTTGAATACGGCCCAGGAGTTTAGCCAAATAGCACAAGTTTTAGTAGCCATTGGATTAAAACTGTTCATCTCGTGTTTCTTCAGAGAATTTGGATTTTCTTTCACCAATTTTTCTCACGTATTTCCATATTATCAACAACAACGAAAATCTTTCTTTCCAGGTAGAAAAGCCAGCCAACTGTGCTACGATCCTGCACTCCGTCGTCAACTCGCTCCACAATTCCGTTCTGGGAATCCCTGTCCGCCGATAAAACCAGCCAGTATGCTTGACAAAGAGACGATATTCCATTTGGCAAAGTGTTGTAAGGAGTATGATGAGTTGCAGATAAAACTGCAAAGTCTGGACTTTGATGTTAACCAGGAGATGAATCAGCATGGGGATTATCTCATTCATGTCGTCACCCGAGAAGGTGAGAACCCATGGGCGTATGTAGCTGTTGACTCAACACGAGAACGGCAGTCTCGAACACCGAGAACGCAACCCGAGTTGGGCCACGAAAATGTTCTTCTCACTCCCCACTCAGCGGAGGGTTGAGAAGAACACGTTCTTGGCCCGACTCGAGTTGTGTTCTCGAGACTGCCGTTCTCGAGTGGAGTCAACAACAACATGAACTAGGTCAGCACGAGTGTGGTCAAGAACGAGGATTCGAATACGGCCCCCATATGTTTATTGCAGAGTTCTTCAAAATTGGACGTGTCAGTGTCAGTGTTCGTTACACCTATTCATACTGCTACAGACAAATCCCAAAGTGATAAATTTGATCTTGATCCGCACATATCCATCGTTTCTAGGACAAGGAGGCTTTTTAAAAACATGACAAGCACTCCATTTGACATCATGGCGTTGTCGCATGACAGGTCTTTGCGTCATGGCGTTGATTCCAACACGTTGGATAACTTAGGCTGATTGTGCTACAAATCCAGTGTGCAGAAAAGCAAACTTGTGATTCGTTTATTGAGACTGGTAGAAGACATCTATAGTCTTTCTTGAGTAGAGTGTTTCTTTCATGACTTTGGGCATCGCAGCACTGTATTAGTAAAATCTTCTCTATTTCCAGGTCTTCAACAACTTGCGCAATTGTTATCACTGGTGAAGATAGAGGGCGCTTGCATTGACCAGTATAACCTGGAGGGGAAGACGCCATTGATGATAGCAGCGGAGTTGGACTATGTCGTTATGGTCGATGTACGTAACGGTATTCGTAAATGGACGTACCATATACCAAATCTGTTTTTGATTTTGGGCCCAGCCAGCTGTGAAGCAATGTGAGGGGGTGACCAGAGCCTCCGTGCATTAACCTCAAATTTCACCTTCAAAATGCCAATGTTTCTGTTTTGTTAATTCTAGGTGATGCTGTGCATCTTAGGTGCCAACCTGAATGCCCCAAACCCGAACACTGGAGAGTGTGCCTTACATTACGCCGCGAAGAATAACAATGTTAATGTCGTGAAGTAAGTAAGCTCTGATTATTTTCTCTACAACTTCATGGGCCATGACGCTTTGTTGATGACTAATTTGTTGTCGTTCTTACCTCTCTATAGCTGCCTCATCACGCGAGGAGCCGACTTCAACTTAGAGGATTCTGATGGTAATCGCCCTGACGATAGCGCAGCACATTTCAACGCAGTCGATTCTGAAGATGTCATCATTTCCCATCGTGTGCAAAGAATCCAAAGCTTAAGCAGCATAACAGAGACCGTGAGTGCCAGCTTTTGGTTCCCTAGCAATATTTACCCAATAGAGCCATGCCACCATAAACCACCATGCTGTGAACACCTAGAAGGCCACGCCCACTTTTGCACAAAAACCACCATCACCATCCTCTAATGTAGAAATCAAAATCACCAATTACTGCCAGCAGTGCCATAAACCGCCATGTCGCCAGATGCCAGTATCGCCATAAACCGCCTTGACTCATTATACATCTTTCTATTCAACTTAATTTAGTGGAATTTTGTGGCGGTTCAGGGTGGTGTATAAAGCTTCACGAAAAAAATATGCGGCTCTATTGCCAATAGTTCATACTTCTGACATGCGACATTGGCATTGCACTCAGTGGATGTTGTCACGAATTCTGTGTGACTGAAGTGAATCGAGCATATTCTGGGTTAAAAAATGAATAAATTTTTAGCTCACCTGTGGTGAGCTTATACAATGGTTGTGTGTCCGTCGTCCGTCGTCGTCTGTCGTCGTCCGTCGTCGTTGTCCGTTAGCAGGGCACGTTTCGTAACCGCTGGAGCTATTGATCTGAAACTTGGTACATATACACCCCTAGGTCAGATGACCTACGACACTAAGTTTCGGTCCGATTCGATTCTTGGCTTGGCCACCAGGTGGCTAAAACTGAAAACACAGAAAGAAAAAAGTGCAATAACTCCTGAACTAATGACAGGATCATCTCCAAATTTTTATCATAGGTGTATCTAATGAGGATACATAACATATATAACGGGTTTTTGATTTGACCTACTTTTCAAGGTCACAGAGGTCAAAGTTCAAAATTTTTCCTTTTGGTGGCACGTTTCGTAACCGTGGGCGCTATTGACCTGAAACTTGGTACATATATACCCCAATGTTAGATGACCTACTACACCAAGTTTCGGTCCGATTTGACTCTTAGCTTGGCCACCAGGTGTCAGAAACTCAAAACACGAAAAGTGCAATAACTCCTGAACTAATGACTGGATCACCTCCAAATTTTTATCACAGGTGAATCTGCTGAGGGTACATTACATATATAAAGGATTTTTGGTTTGACCTACTTTTCAAGGTCACAGAGGTCAAAGTTCAAAATTTTGCCTTTTGGTGGCACGTTTCGCAAGTGCTTGGGCTATTGACCTGAAACTTGGTGCGTATACACCCCTATGCCAGATGACCTATGACAGCAAGTTTCGGTCCGATTCGATTCTTGGCTTGGCCACTAGGTGGCCAAAACCAAAGCTCAAAGCCTAGTAACTCCTGGGCTGGGTTGCACAAAACTCATGTTAGCGCTAACATGATGTTAGCGCTAACATCATGTTAAATGACGTAAAATGACAATGGATTTTGACGTCATCTAACATAAAAGTGAGCGTAACACCATGTTAGCGCTAACATGAGTTTTGTGCAACCGGCCCCTGAACTGTTACTGGATTGTTTCTAATTTTTGGTCAGATGTGTATCTAATGAGGATACATGACATTATGAAAAGAGTTTTTGATTTGACCTACTTTTTACAGTCACAGAGGTCAAGTTCCGAATATTGCCATTTTAGTTGCATGTTTCATGGCTATATGGCCCTATTCTAACATGGTGTGATCATCTATGTGTACTGTAGAGCAAATTTTTGTCCAATGGAATGCAGTTAGTGGTTATCAGGCCGTCTTGGGAAATCGACTTTGGCATATGTCATAAATTCTCAAGCTAGAATGTTTTGACCTTGAAATTTTGACCGTAATCATGACCCTGGAACTCAGGCCTGGAGCATTTCGATTTTACATTTGTCATTTGTTCTTCTGGTACGTTCACACAGGTGAGCACATGGTCCATGGACCATTTCATTGTGACTACCGAAACAAGTGTTTGAAATGACACACATTTTCATCTCTCCGTCTTGTTTCAGGGAAATCTAACGTCTTCTCAAATCAAAGTCACAGATTTATATCAGACGAACAAAGAGGGGGACACCCTGATCATGACAGCAGCCAAAAATAACAGGTTGGTACAATGACAAATTTTGGAGGGCATGAATAAAACAAGTCAATGCTAAAGTATGATTCACCCTAACTTTAACATGGGCAAAGTGCCAAGCTTGGAAATGTGCACAGGTCAGTGGTAAATAATCCATGTCGCAGTTACCTAATGATCGGGTAACTTGGTTTACTTTCCAAGAGCTTATAGGAAATCCAAGGTTGTGCTCAGTCAACTGGTAAATAATGTGGCTTGTGGTTTAATCATTGTGTTCACTTTATGGTGTCTGTTCCACAGGCCTGGCACTTTGCCCATGTTGAAGTTAGGGTGAATCATAATATACTAATGTATTAAAAGGTCTTGTTCCAAACTACGGTAGGCCTAATATGGTTTTTCTGATCAATTCCTTCATCTCTTTATAGAGTTGATAATCTTCTGATCCTAATTGAGAGAGAAGGCTGCCATGTTGACGCCCAGCATGAGAAAAGTGGACGCACAGCGCTGGCAATGGCAGCCATACTTGGACATGAGTCGGCCGCAGAAGAGCTTCTCAAGTAAGTGAAGTGATGTTCTAGGGTCTGATTCACGAAAGCATCGCCAAGTTCGCGACGATGCAAATCTATTGTCCAGGTATGAGCTCACTATTGTTCAGGGGTAGCTAGCAGGGGGGCATGGGGGCTAATGCCCCCCAGAGCAAAGAGTGACAAAACAAATTTTTGCTCTAAAATGTCATTTCCCCTCTTCGAGCCAAGTTATTGTAGTGTCAACTGTGGGGAAAATGCATCTGAGAGGGCTTCATCCTTCAGACTCGATAAATTTTGCCCCAAGCTAGCTACGACCCTGTTGTTCACTGGTTGACGAACAAAGAAAGACGTGCAAAGAGGTGACGGCTTTGTGAAGGAGGCCCCTGATCTGCAAACTCCCTCATAGCCTTAGTTATCCATGGCGAGTCATTTGGGTCCAATTGTCGTCTTTCTGTTTTCAGATATGATGCTAATCCAGCCATTGGCGACGTCAACCATGATCTACCTTTACATCACAGTCTCGTCAAAAACCACTTCGGAACAGCATCACTCCTGTTGCAGTATCCAAATGCACTCACTGTACGTATGATCGGTGACCTAAACCAATTCTTTACTTAGGCAATACCCACATCATTTACTGAAGACTTTTGTTTTTTCCATGAAAAATTCACCAAAAAGTCAAAACAAATCGGATTCACAAACGGTGAATGTGACAGGAGGACGTAATTGTCTTATTGATGTTTAGTTCAGATGGCGTACAGAAAACGTATAGATGGCGATGGTGTTGCTTAGTGATTTGAAATGATAAAATCTGAGACTGCGCAGATCTGGCGATCGTGTAAGAAGTGAGGGGTTACGAAACTTCCGAGAGACGGCGGTTAAGTAACCAAAGAGTTAATTTTTATGACCCTCATTTTAAAAAATATTCATTGTTTGAGGAAGAATACTTTTCATACTCAACCAATTATCAAACATTCACTAAATGACATCATATTTTGAGCACATTGTCCATAGCTCTCCTTTTCCCAAGAATGCAACATAAAAATTCTTCTGTAAATTCTTACAAGTTTTACCTATTTATTTCAGGGTTTGTCAAAAGCATTGAGATTGTGTCCGACTGATGGTGCTCATAGCATGATCAGACAAGCCGTCCAAAAGTAAGTACTTCCATTCGTGTTATACTAGTATACCTCCATTGCGTATTATCAATACATGTATCTCACCACCCCTGGCCGATATATTTTGGCAACAGTAGAAACTGTCTGTTGCGCTTGATTATACCTAGCTTTTACGAATATCAGCCACTGTGTTTCAAAATCTGCACAGGGCAGCTCATGAAATTGTATCATTTCAGACGACAAGCTGAACTTGTGAATCCAGAACTTTTTGAGTGTGCTCTTCGAGGAGATGCTGGACGGCTCTACTGCCTGTTAGAGGAAGGGGACTTTGTAAATCCTACAGTAAGTTTTGATGAAATAGTACATTTTATACACTGCACTATGCCGGTGAACGTAAGCACTTTATGAACTGAATAGACGATTCTCGAATTAGCAGATCTGCGCACTTCTACTGAAATCGAAACCACAACCTCGATCTGAAACCTGGTGACGTGACACAGTCCATGATTCAGCAATGGTCGACTCTGACGCAACGTCTTCGAAGTCACTGTCATGGGGTTGCTTGCGTCACATCATTCAGTTTCAGATCGAGGTTGTGGTTGGGATTTCAGCGGAAGTGCGCAGATCTTTGTCGTTTACGTCAATTTGAGAATGGTCTATTCAGTGTGGCCTTAAATACGAAAAACATTTCTTCATATTAGGGTACAAAACTTCCTCCTTGATTCGTTTTCAAAATTTGTGGTCACCATGGGTAATAGATATTTATTCTGTATTGATGGCGTACGTGTGATTTTCATTCTTTCAGAGTGGTGTGGGAGACTGGCCTCTTTACCTTGCTGCCGAGAATGGCCATTTGGATGTTGTGATTCTTCTACATCAGGTACGTTCAAACAATTTTATTGACGGCCGTGCTAAAGAATATATTAAGCGGGGAGTTCAGAAATTTTTCTGTTTTCTATTGCAGTATGGTGGCGATGTCTGCAGAAGACACCCCTCAACTAGGAACACTGTTCTCCACGCTGCATGTTTGAGAGGTCATATGTCCATAGTCAGATATCTCATAGAAAACTGCCGGAAATCAAGTAGGAATCAGCGCCCCCTGGATGTGAATGCAGTAAATGGAGAGATGAAGACTGCCCTCCAAACTGCAGCTGAAAAAGGTGAAGCCATTGCATTGGCAATGTTATGTCTGAAATCCTTCATGGCCGGCGGTTTAAGCCATGCCATATACCGGTAGTAGCTGCAAGGGGTTCGATGCACCATCTCCCCCTTCAGACAGAAATGACTCATCCTTGAGTCACTTAGCACCACTCTGTGTCTCAGTGCTGAACTACACTTTGCAGGTTTGACTGGGAAGGTCTACCAGATACATTATACGCACGCTGGTCGTCCCATCCACGTGGTGATCGCGCTCAACTTTGCTTAACTTCTAGCTCCGAGGCCAACGTCCCAACCACTAGGCCATAAAGGAAATCCTCCATGGCCGGCGGGTTAAGCCGTGCTACATAGTAGCTGCAAGGGGTTCAATGCAACTATTGCACCACAAACTAAATTTATTGCTTCAATATTTCTAAAATTGTGGCAATTTATTTCCAGGATATAGTAGGATGGTTCGACTTTTGCTCAACAACGGAGCTGCCAGTGCCTTCCTGGATCCCAGCGGTAGTCTCTTCTGTTGCCGTGACTTCCAAGGGGTGCAGGTGCTTCTCGAGAACAGGCGGGATGCTCACTCACGTGATGTTATGGCACTAGTCCGTGATAACAAGAAACTAGCCGAGCTTAAGTCAATATTTTATGTATGTATGAGTCGATTGTCAACTTTCGAAGTTTAAAAGAGCTATTATTCCAGGGCCCAAATCCAACCGTGCTAGCTTAGTTGGTTGCTAGTTGTGTACATCGGCCTGTACAAACTAGGCACTTTAGCAGGCAACTAAGCCTGGCAAAGTTTTATGGATTTGGGCCCTGGAGTTTTACTCTCTGGCTCTGCTGAAATCCCAACCTCCTCACACCCAAATTTTAGGACAAGAAATAATAACGCGTTTCTAAGGTGAAAGACATAGCTTCGTACCGGACTCGAACACATGGACTCTCGCATTAATAATAACAATAAAATAGAGGCATACAGTATTGTACAGTGCCTTGCATAGTCAGCAGTTGAAGCGTTGTCGTCGTCTTCCGACCCTGCCGGACAGTTTCCAAGGCCCGAAAACAAATCAAGCTGCCTGCACCTTCTGTGTCCTACGAAATTCGAATTCAAAGATAGTTTATTAGAAGTTTATTATCTCCTTGAAGAAATACATTTTGCAGGGAGTTAAAAATAAACTGTGGGTGAAGGACAGAGTGCAGAGAGGAAGCGAGAAGTGATGGAATGCATGAATGGCTGGATTTAATTACTGATCCCTTTTTTTTGGAAGGCTCCTGATAAGTGTGAAATTTCCTTCTCGTCAGGCATGATAATAGTGTCTAGGCCTATGCCAGGACAAGTAAAAGATAACCCAGGCAGGTAGACTGTTGCCTGTATAGACTCCAGTTCGACACCATTTAATGATGATGATGATGATTTTGCAGCCGAAGTTTGATCACAACTTACGAGACAAAACCGGTGACACTCCTCTGATGGTGGCCTGTCGCTACGCCTGCCTTGAAGTCGTCAATTTCCTTCTGGAGTCAGCCATTCATAATCTAGCTGAGAGCGAGCAGGATTGCACGGGAGACGGGGAATCGGACACTGATTCGGGGACCGTCATGGACCTCGTGAACACTGTCAGTTCAGCGAGAATATCAAAACAACCATCACAAGATCTAGGTATGTGACCTTGGTCTAGTAACTTTCAGTTACCAAAATTATTTGTTGATGCTGTTTAGTTCACTTGGTGAGCTCTACTCTGGATGCTCTGTGAATCATATTTTCAGTCTCGGTCATAGAAAGACAACGGCGAGCATCGCAAGGCACTGTTGGCTTCAGCGAGACTGACCCCGACCCAATAAGTACTTACACCGATTTTGCCGAATCTGGTGACTTTGATACATCAAGTGCATACCCTGTGCCTGGAAGTGACGCGCGGCGGAGCAGGGAGAGGAGGGATGTACATGTAAATGTGGTACAGAATCCCAGAATGCCCGGGCATCAGCGTGCACAGAGCCGTGATTTTGATGCAGACACGGTGATTGACTTGCCTACCACTCATCCCATGGAGGCGTCCGGTTCCCATCTACTCGGTTGTAACCCAAGGCTGGTCAACAACATGTTTATGACTGGTGTGTTGATGCATTTCCTCTTGTGAAATTGATCTCAAAAGCTTTATCAAACGTGTACCGGTAAAGTGCTTTCCAGAATGTCCAGTCATATTTGCCGCACTCACTTTACCTTGCAATGGAACCCAACCACAAACCACAAATGGGCCAGTTACGTGTGCATGATTGCATGATTATCTTGAATCAGAGTATAGACCTGGGGCCGTATGCATAAAACATCTTAAAGCCCCACTGTATTGAATGTGAAAAACGCAAATCATCGCCGCGATTCTCGGACGACGTCACGACGTCAGCGTAGTGTAAAATGTACTACGCTCTGTCAGAATACATTAGAGCTCTCCCTGCAGTTTTTTCCAATGCGTGCTGAAAACTAGGCCTTGATTCTGTGAAGTGCGTATCAGGCAAGCATTTTGGGGACCTTCACGAGGCTATGGGACCTCTATGTGCACTCTCCTAACGTTTTGAAAATATCGTAAAATTCAATACTGTGGGGCTTTAAGTGTAAAATTTCCCTTATCTTTTGTTTGGAACAATAGTTTAAGGGAAATTTTACACTTAAGATGTTTTATGCATACGGTCCCTGAAGAAGGTCCTACTAGAATTCGGACAACCGCTTATCGGCATGCACACGTAACTGGCCAATTTGTGGTTTGTGGTTATGTTCCATTGCAAGGTAAAATGAGTGCAAATATGACTGGACATTCTGGAAAGCACTTTATGTGAACATGTGAGTTTTTATTCTGGAGAAAATGAGTCATGTCATACTTTGTTGGATATTTCAATGAAATAATTTGTTCAATTTTGGATAACATTGGACTCTCTGAGGGAGATTGATGATCTGTTACACAAGGAAATTTTCCTTATATCCATTGGCTATCCAATGATTTGGATATAGAATGGATATAGATTGGATATCCATTGGATATAAAATTTGGGTGACAGTTTGGATATCCAGTGGTTGACATAGAATTTATATCCATTTCTCATAGATCTGATAATAAAGAGCACTATGTAAAATTTATATAATGTATATAAATTTTATATAAACTCCTGTACTCATTGGTGAGGTGTGGTTGCAGCACAGTGTAAGACTTGCCAGCTACTTGGGTTGGAGTAACTATAATTATTCAATGTATACTAGTAGTCAGAGAATCAACTCAGAATGGAAATTTAGGGCAAAGTTAAAAACATCTTCATCTCTGTCATGTCTTGTGTCATCCCTACGTCAGCCCTACTTCCTCAGAGTAACGAGAAATTGGTTGTCCGGGCGCCTGGGACAACTGATTTTCCCAAACGGACACATCAAATGGATATCCATTCTATATCCAGAAAAGGATCGTGAGTGGGTTTTTTGTCTTTTCTATATCCATTGGATATCCAGTTCGGACATCCAATGGATATAAGGAAAATTTCCTTGTGTAGGCCGCTGTAACATTGGGTTTTTTTTCGCTCGTCATTTTGCGATTTGGCATGAATCACCTGTAACCTGAAGAATGAACATTGCATTCTGTAGCCTATTAACTTTCACATTGGTGTTCATTTTCCACGGGTCACAAATGAGGAGTGAAAAATGAAGATTGAGTACATGTAGTTCATTTCTACATATAATCCAGTGGCCTTACAGTGTTTATTTCAATCTTTTACTGCAGCGAATGTAATAAGCCACGTTTGCGCTGTTAATCCAAGGGACGGGCGAACAGCACTGCATCGGGCTTTGGAAACTGGTGACCATGTTGGGATACTACTGGCGCTAATTAAGACTGACGCGCAGTGTGCAAACATACAGGATTTTGATGGAATGAGTCCGTTGCATTTGGCGTGCAAGTCGATGCGCAAGAAATGTGTAGAGAGGTTAACTGTAAGTAAAATAGCATAGTTTTTAGCTCACTGGGGTGAGCTATTACGATGGTGCAGCGTCCGTCGTCCGTCGTCGTCGTCGTCCGTCGTCGTCGTTGTCCGTTAGCAGGGCACGTTTCGTAACCGCTGGAGCTATTGATCTGAAACTTGGTACATATATACCCCTAGGTCAGATGACCCACGCCACCAAGTTTCGGTCCGATTCGACTCTCAGTTTGGCCACCAGGTGGTGGAAACCAAAAACACAAAAAGTACAATAACTCCTGAACTAATGACTAGATCATCTTCAAATTTTTATCATAGGTGTAGCTAATAAGGATACATAACATATATAACGGGTTTTTGATTTGACCTACTTTTCAAGGTCACAGAGGT
>NMRB01003371.1:5801-35519 GCA_002633025.1 Notospermus geniculatus | reverse complement strand
CATGTGTTATACATGAAACGACGACGCGACATGCACGATGATGGCGACTTGGTTCTCCGTGATAAACCACTTGAGCCCTGGGAAATATCGTAAACGTTTGGTGAATGGTTTCGCCTCTGAAACTGTCGGTGATGTGGTCCTAAAAAGTGTTGACGATGAGGATGAGGAGCTACCGAACTATATCATGTATATTGCAAACTGGCAAATCAATGGGAAATGTCAATGGAATTTGGGGTAATAAGTTGGAGACAAAGTAACTTTATTTCGAAATAAAATTTTATTTTTATTTTCCTCCTCTCCACTGCTCCTACAGAAGGCTTCTGTGAAAGCTGAAAATAAAATTTTATTTTTATTTTTTTTCCGCCCGCCTACAGATCTCCTTGGATAAAAAAGCACGCTAACCAAGGAATAAAAAAAGTCTCGCCTTAGGCAAACAAAATTAGGCCAAGAATACGCCAACACCAGAACTACTACTGCAGAGGGGCGTAGCTAGTGGGAGGAGGGAGCAGGGGGCAAATGGCCCCCAGAGCAAAAAGGGACAAAGCAATTTTTTCCTCTATGTCATTTCCCCTCTTCAAGCCAGGTTATTGTGGTGTCAGTTGTTGGGAAAATGCATCTAAGAGGATATGATGTAGATATTCAACTTTTTTCTGGGTGAGGGCCCCTTCCAGATAAATTTGAAAAGGTCAACATTTCTCACCCTGAAATTCTCAAATCCATGCAATTCTCTATTGCAGACACTCCCCAACGTTGATCTGAACAGTCGAACTCTTGACGGTCAGCTTCCAGAAGAAATGACAAAGAATCGTCACATTATCAATGCCATCATAAAAGCCCGAGAACTTCAGCCATGCCAGCCCTTATCTTCACAAGTGACAATAGATGGCAGTATTGCAGGTCAGAGTTTCGGGACCGATGGTGCATCGACGATTGATTTTGATCTTTTGGCTGAGAGGTTTCAGGAGATGCAGGCACAAAAAGGAAAGTGATTTGACAATAGAGGACCCTTCACAAGTATGACTGCGGAAGTGACTCCACAACAGAGCAGACTTCAGAAGGTATCGGTGGGGAAGTGACTCCACAACAGACCAGCATTCAGAAGGTATTGGTGGGGAAGTGACTCCACAACAGAGCAGCCTTCAGAAGGTATCGGTGGGGAAATGACTCCACAACAGAGCAGCCTTCAGAAGGTATCGGTGGGGAAATGACTCCACAACAGAGCAGCCTTCAGAAAGTATGAGGAAGGAAACTTGCTGCCGTCAGGTTATCCAGTCAGTGCTGTGTTCAGAATGAAAAAATCTATCAATTCCTGACTTACTTGGTCCCCTAAATTTTGAGGCTGTGATATGCAGTTATACGTTATTATGGAAGGTAATTATAATCAGCTTGTTCTTTGGCAAGTTCTGGGTAATGCAGTCGTTGATATTTGAGATATACATGACCCGGTCTGTGAAAACCCGGCCAAAGTCGCCAGGGAGTGACACAGGCCTTGATCATACCTACCCTTTGTTGCACAATCGATAAGGCTTTATTTGCCACTAACAGACCGTCATTTGTGATGACACTCCCTACATAACCTATTTACCCTGTGGTGTTCAGTGACTTTGGCCGGGTTTTGCCAGACTTGGTCACATATGTATGTGCCAAACATTTTTGTGTTCTGTTAAATTTGCATTTATTTTTTTGTGTAACCCCACACAAGTATTGTATTATGTAGATATTGTACGATAGTGCCATGTAAATTACAGCTGTTGGTTGAATGAATTGTTCATTTTGATCTCATTGTCAACATTTTGTGTATTTTTCCTAAGATTGCCAAAACTTTGTTTTCTTTTAAACTTTTCTTTCAAATTTATGTCCTATGCAACCCTGTATTTATATTTGTGTGCCAAAAGACAATTTTAGCCAAATAAAAGCACGAACCTGGCAGGGGGGTGTCCTGGACGATCGATAAGTTACGAGCATACTTTTTGAGAGTTTTCAAGAAATTGGGAGGTGTTCAATTGGCATGATTGGCGTGCATAATAGTTTTTTTTCCATTTCGATATAACATAGTTGAATATCAGATAAATTACTATCACTAACAAAAAATGTACCGGTACATGCACTGATCGTGATTGCACACACTCTGATGTGGTTGGTTAGTCAGCAATGTTTTGAAAATTGCTTTTAAAATTACTTGTAAAGTTACCGGTATGATTCACCCTAACTTCATCATCGGCAAAGTGACAAGCTTGGAAATGTGCACAGGTCAGTGGTAAATAATCCATGTCACAGTTATCTAGTGATGTTAGGGTAACTTGGTTTACTTTCCATAACCTTTTGCAAATCCAATGTTGTGTTCGTTCAACTGGTACCGGTAAATACTGTAGTTTGTGGTTTAATCATTGTGTTCACTTTATGGTGTCTGTTGCACAGGCCTGGCATTTTGCCCATGTTGAAGTCAGGGTGAATCATACTTTATGCACTGTGTTGGAAATCATGATTTACATGTTGAGCTTTTGGTGTAAATCGTGTAAATCACCTAAAGTGCATGAGCCAGTTGGCAAATGATGAATGTAGGGCAATGCACAACTTGTCACAGTTGGTGTTGATAACCGAGTGGATCATGTTCCATGGATTGATTTTATGTCTATCACATGATCAATTAGATAAATTTTTGGATATTTGATAAGTCTTTCTTAGATGAAAGATTATACATGATAAATATTTTTAAAGTCCAGCAACATCTAACTTCGACCCAATGGAATGCAGAAGTCATGTAATGTGGCCGAGCTTTGCGGTTTTTAATCATGCCTGTCGACCATTTGTGGTGGTTCCCTGATTGTTCACACGGTGCACCGGTTATTCAAGAGCCGGGTGTGATTAAAGGCCCGTAGAAAATCCAACTATCAATTTCCTAACTTCCGCATTCCATTGGGTCGTAGTATGATGTTGCCGGACTTTACCCACTTCAGAGTAGGTTGATTTTTTTCGCACGATTTGTTGTCTTAGCAAGATGCCTGGACAAATTTAAATTCATACGGTACAGGTATTTTGTCAAGTTTTATCATATATGTGTACTTATGTATATATGTAGCAATGTGTGATAAATCTTTATACATGTACATAGCGAAATAAAGGTGCTATCGCAATGGCGACCCAATAAGTTATGAAATTGTTGTCACTTTTTGCGTTTTCTTTGAAAATAATGAATTGATTCATTGTCTTGTTTCAATCACGCTATGCCTGGTTTCATTGTTAAATCCTGACTTTGAAATCAACTGATAGTGTTGTTACTGGTATTGATCTGCTACTGTCCACTTCATTTAAGACTGCCCAACCCTCATAAAGGGGGGCAGTCTTCCTTGGATTTTTTAGCTCACCTGGTGAGCTCTTACGGTTGTGCAGTGGCACAACCCACGTTTTTTGTGCTCCATGTTGGATAACAAATTCTAAGACAATACCATTATTCCTTTTGTTATCAATACATATATTTCATTTCTTCAATAACTTTACACAGACTGTTGAACGTACTATTCATAATATAACAGATGAATGACATAATTATTAACTCATCTTCCCCAAGGTATGAGCAGACGGTATTTTGTTTTGGAAGTTTTCTTCAAATTGTTTCAATTCACTACTAGCCTTAGTAGTGAATTGAAACAATTTGAAGAAACATTCTTCAGATGGTTCACAGGAAAAAGTTTCTTCAATTTTTTTTTCAATCAATACCATGTGAGAAAATTTGGACAGAATTAGATGCCGTCTGCTGGACTCTGGGGGCAGATGAGTCAACACACGAACCTGACGTACCCTTAATCACAACCTGTGCCACAGAAAAATATGCAGCAGAAAACTTGCCACATCTCGTAACAACGCTACGATCAACATTTGTAACCAGTGGGAGTCAGTTTGAATGAGGTAAGCTCAATGTTGCACTATCAAGTGCAGTGAAGTGCACTCTATTGCTATTCCTCTAATCAACCATGTTCCCACTGATCACAAGTCAAGATATTGGGTCATATGAATAAAGACTACCGGTAGTAAATGCTTTTACTTGAATTTTGTAATACAAATGCACTAGGCAATACTGTACAAATCTGAAGTAAAATCATTTACTAGTCTAGTAGCCTTTATTCATATGACCCATTGCCTTCATCATGGGAGGTCCAGGATATTTTTGTGGGGGTTATACCTGTCACAACAGGATGACCTGACTAACAGGAAAATGGCTACAAATTTCAGTGTGAAATTCTCGCCTAAAATGGTTTATTAGATAGATTACAGAATGAAGACAATAGGAACCTCCAGTCCATTTTTGCAATAGAATGAGGCATACATTGAAATGAAAGTGACATGGCAAACAGGCTCAGTTTTTGGCGTAGAGAAGGATGGATGGGGCGGGGGCATCCGCCGTTAGAGCAGAATTACATGTACATGTATCAAACACCTATTCAACCTTCCAATGGCTAATGTGCCTGGGCCTTGTCTCATGTTTATATTTTTACACACATACCCAGTTAACGACGAATTATGAAAGAAGCTTCTTCGTGTTTCACCTCTCAGAATAAGTACCAGCTTTGCCAGTTTCCTTAACTCCCTTTGCTTCTAACCTGACAAGTAAACTGGCCATTTCTGGAACTTATTCTGAGAGGTGTGTTGTGTTTGTTAAAGATGAAAGCTATGGACATGATTGTGCCCAAAATATGATGTCATTTAGTGAAAATGGTTTTGTATAGACTCTATCACTCCAAAAGAGCGCAGCACCTGAGTGACGGGGTCAGCGTCATGACGTCCCGCACGTCATTTCTGAACGCACGACCGGTTGTTTCAGCGATGATGACGTCGTGAAACAATTTGATTTTTTTTCGTCTCACCACAAGACATCATGAAATGACGTGCAGGACGTCATGACACTCTTTTGGAGTGATATCGTCTATTGTTAAGCAATGCCCAAATCTTTCACATTAGCCATTTGGAAAATTGACCTTTTCACATCTTAGGAGCAATAAACACTGTGAACACACTAAATAACTGTAGAAGTACATGTATCACCCAAGGGTGACAAACTTGACAATGTAACACTTGAATTTTGGCCTGAAAAAAGAAATAGGCCTGAAATGTGGAAGGGATTCTGGAGGTATGTATCTCAGTTTGGCAGAAAAAAATCACAGGATTGTATTGCATTCATTTCCACACTGAAATCATTTCAAAACTTGCTTAAAGGGTCAGTCCACCTGTAAGAATGTCTCTCATTTATTAGCAGTTTGTCCCTTTGTGCAGTTATCACATGACTGATCACAATAAAGGCTGTTGATGAATTCTGCAAGTACTGGGCTGTACACAGTCAAATTTCTCATACACCATTATTATTGCACAGTATGGGGCCCAAATGGGGTCTTGTGCTTTGGCATGATGGGTAGAAGAAAGGTTGGCAATATTAGGGACTTTCGGCAAGGCTCTGTATCATCGATCCGTACCACATATGACGTATGACTTCAACAGAAAATGCATTAGCTCGATACGTCATACGTGACACGGATCTACGATACGGAGCCTTGCCAAAAGTCCCTAATATTGCCCATTTTGATCCTCACATTGTACAATAATATTGACCCAGTGTTTCCGCCAGAGGGTACGCAGGGTATGCTGTGAGTACCCTCAAAGGAACAGAAAAGGGCCATTTTCTTTGATTTCATGGGGTTTTTTGCTGATTTTGAAGAGCTGCATACCCTCAAAAATATTTCTGGCAGAAACCCTGTGACCATGTATGGGCCACTTTAGATAATAAACGTTAGACATTGTCTTCAATTCTTTGCAGGCGTACAGTAGGTCAGCAAACTCTCCGAACGACAATCTATCCAAATACCCAGAAGAAAAAAGGCACTACAAAAATATATTGAGAAATCTATTGCAATGGCCACCACACCATATAAATTGGCTGTCAGCACAACTTAAAGCAAAGTTATAGAATATTTAATACTATAAGTAGGCTATGGATGGACTCACATATATCTAATAGCTATCTAATAGTCTAAAGCACTAAAGTGTTGAAAAAGGTGTTGTTTTCCAATAGCCCGTTGGTCATTCTCACAAATTCACCAAATTTTAGTATTGTACCATATTTAAATTGAGGAACACAATACTAAAAGGAGATCCAATGTTGCAATCTGCTTCAAAAGCTGCATATTTTAGTGCACTAAATATGAGGAGAGAGGATGCAGCGTGTGCCGATGACCCCCCTCCGTCAATTTGAATTTTTGTTTCCTTGTTGCTTCCTGTTGCATTTTATCCCGATAAAAGTTGGTGAATTTTGGAACACGATCAAGGAGCTATTAGAAAACAAAGTTAAGCAGGAGTGTGTATGTTCTTGAGTAATGCCCTGTAGATAAAGCTGAGTCAAAAACACTGCAGCCAATCAAATCTAAAAACTCATGATACATACATGTATTTGGGGAATTGGCACACGTACTGTGAGACGGATATGAACATCGGAAGTTGAGAGGACAGTAATTTTGTAACATCATATGATGATGTGCAAAAATCTAATAAAGAAAAACTGACAACCTTGTAGCATTGGAGGGCAGATTTTGAAGAGCTATAACAAACATTCACTTAAATCACTAGTAGTCCAGGACCATATTACACATTAAAACATTGCCTTTTATCCAAGTTATCCAAACCAGCTTACGTGTCTGAAGGTACAGATGCACAGGACTGGACAAAAAAATTTTGAACATTTTTTACAATGACAGCATCTGACATTTTACATTTTAATTGCTTTTTCAGAATCGTACACAAATTTTCTGACAGGAATTCGAAATCTTTCCACATGTACCAATATATACCCTAAGGCCTCTAGAAAATACTATCATACAATAAAATTGAAAGACTTACAAACATTGGATAATATATTTATAAATAACATTTGACATTAATTCTTTTTTAACCTGTTAATACTTATTTACATGTACTGGTACCGGTACATACACAAACATCACTATACACTTGGAGTATATAAATATAATTCCTCCAAGCTATACATGAATAAATGAACTGGAATTTCATCCATCATAAATGCCCGTAATTTTTCAGTTCTCCTGAAAAATATCATATTATTTACCAGTACAGTAAAACTTGAATATATCGGATTCAACTGGACCACATATTTTCGTCCGTTATGTGCAGCATCCATTNCCTTGGAATGTCCTTACCCTCCCCTTCATTGTCTTTCCCTTCACAACCTGCACTAACATCAGTTCTCTGAGCCACAAGAAAGGAGGGACTCCTCGCTCGATTCTGTATAAGCTTTTCAACCTCTAACGCTGACCGAGAACCTCTGTCCTTTTTCCTCGACTTATGTTTTTTGACTTTTTTCTCCTCCGTTGGTACAACCTCCTCAGTAATACGCTCATACCGTAACAACTTTACCTCGGCTTCGCTGTCCTGAAAGACTGGAATTTCAAGATCTGATCTAGAATATCCTTGTCCTGACGGCAAAACAAATACCCCATGCTTTTTGCGATCTTTATGCCCAAGATCGCTCTCCGATTTTGTGCGGACCTCATAGTGTTTTTCCGAACCTGTGACACCGTGACGTGTCGCGTGCTCTCTGTCACCAGCACCGTCTAAAACAGACCCTGCACTAGCGTGTCGAGTTTTTTGAACGATTACTTTCTCTAGTTCGCCTTCTCCCCACGGGGCGGTGCGTGTCAACTGCGACCCGACACCAGTCGGAGTGTTACTCCTTGGACTCGAACGTGGAGTTCTCTGAGCTGGCGTTCCCAAAGTGACAACAGCAGAGGACTGTTTGTCTTCATGAATCACAACCTCGCCAAGTTCAACTTTCCTTCCAGACGCAATATCTGGTGCTGAACTTTCAGACCGTAACTTCGTACCTGGCATTTCCTGTACAACAGGGTGACTAACGGAATGTTTCATACGGCTATCCTTCACATGATGCGAATGATCACCAGCGACGCTTTGAGAATGAACCAAAGCGCCCTCTTTTGGTCTTTTCTTACGATGCCGCCGACGCCCGAGACTTCCGTAGCTAAAACCGATTTCAACAGCCTCGCTTTGAGATCGAACGAATTTCGGTTCTCGGTACCTGATTTTTCCTTCCGCGACCTCTTCCATGGGGTATAAATCCCCAAGCGAGGAGCTTTTCGCAATTTGTAAAGCATGTCCCGGTCGTTTGTTGTACGGAAAGACCGCAACACCAGGGTGCGATGTTGTACCAACTTTCCTCCTCGAGCCACTATCAACTTTAACTGCACCCTCCAACGACTGCTCCGAATCACTCTTCCCTGCCGCTGCACCCCCAATTTTCGAAACAGCATCAACGTTACTTTGTGCATCCCCCTCGATTTCCTCCAATGATATGTAAAACTGAGACGAACGCCTCCTTTGGGTCCCTCGCTCCATCGCCTGAAAAAGAACACCGTCTTCCTCTCCTGGTTTGGGAACGAAAAACTGAGACTGTGGCCGGTGTCCATCTTTCTTCTTGTTCCTGGTGGCGAAAACATCAGGGCTTGGCCGCACCATGTCGTTTTCATTCGCCGAGCGACTTCGCTGTGGTTTCTTCGACTCCAGCTCCGGCTCACATAAACCAAGAAACCTTGCAGCCTTCTTACTAACCATCAAATCAGCCTCAGATTCCTCAGTTTTATTTTCCGTTGCAGGTTTTGGTGTCGCCTTCTGTTTTATTCCTTCATTCTGTTCCGGCACAGGCGAGGGACCATGAGAACTCGAGCTACTCCGTTTCCGCACCTTCTGAGATTCTGGCGTCATGTCGCAGAGGCCTAAAACGGCAGCTGCCTTCTTGTTGACGACAACCTGAAGACCACTATCGTCGATACTGTCAACATGGCTGACCTGTTCCTCAGTAGCTGGTTTCGGTGTTTCCATGACAACAGGATTCTGCTTTTCCTCAGGATCCTTCTCTACATTGGCCTTGACAGAGTGAATTTCAGCCTGTGTGACGACCATCCCAGTATTTTTAACACTATCTTTTTTTGCCTCTCGTTTTGCATCAGAACTTCTCGCCGCCTCGTCCCCAGATTCATCATCTGACGACGAAATCGGTTGAAAAGACTGCTCCCGACGAAGAATACGAGGTGACACCTTTCGGCGTTCATGGTTTGTTACATAATCTCTCTCGACTGGTGCTTGGCGCCGTAAGGTCTTGCGTCCAAAACTTGGGGATGGAGGGAATCTCTCTATTGTTGGGCTAACAGCCCCGACGTCCGTCGCCGCACACGCCTCTGGCGCGTACATTTGTACGAATCGATTACCCAGCATGCTTGCGCGTCTTGCTGGCGACTCTCCTAACTGCTCAGGCGACGTTACCTCAATACTAACATCGCTACCTCTAAGTTGTACTTCCTCATCACTGCTGTATTCTGAGCTTGAAGAATGAAGTAAACCTGGAACGGAAACGTTTTCAAAATGTGAGAATGGGGAAAGGCAAGAACCAATTTCCTAACGGGGAACCCGTGTGACAAACTGGGTTTGTCCTTTATGGATACGTTAGCAAAGAACCCATTGGGTGGGATTCGCAATGAGTTTGAGACCTAGAAA
This sequence comes from Notospermus geniculatus, assembly GCA_002633025.1. Taxonomy (NCBI): domain Eukaryota; kingdom Metazoa; phylum Nemertea; class Pilidiophora; order Heteronemertea; family Lineidae; genus Notospermus; species Notospermus geniculatus. Next base: position 25,952 of record NMRB01003371.1, on the reverse strand, counting down.
AAACTTCTAAACTCGGATGTCATCGCACCTTCAATTATTTTCCGTTCCTGCTCTTCCAAGGTTAGCAGTTCTTTTTCCTTTTCCTCCAGGATTTTCTGAAGTTTTATGATTCTTTGATGCATGTCTACCTTCTTGACGCAATCCTCGAAGAAAACCACCATTCTGGAAAATGGGGGACAGGTGAAAGTCAAGGGGTAATGATAGCATCAATCTGAAGACCCTGGGCCGTACCGGTATTCAAAAAGGCTGTTAAGTCTTAGACGCATTAACTTCGTCAAATGCATGGTGGAAGTGTGTGCATTTAGTGAAGTTACACGCTTCTAAGTCTTAAATCGTGCGATGATCACCCTTTTTGAATACGGCCCCCTATATTCTACCCTCTTGGTACAAAGCCAGTTGCATGATGGCCACGTGGTCATGGCAACTGCCATGAAGGATTCTGGTGAGGTTTAAGGGTTCCCACTCAAAAGTGGCCATATTTTAAGGGTTCTTAGGACAAGTGGAAATGGTGGGTCGTATTCATAAAGTGGTTCTATCGTTAGAACCATCTTAGGCCAGTTCCAAGCATGCTTCACCACTACACTTGGAACCGGCCTAAGACGGTTCTAACGATAGAACCGCTTTATGAATACGCCCCCATGGGTTTGTGCCTGTGTTCGGCTCACCTCATTTGTTCCTCACACTTCATGATACGGTTCACAAGAGCTGTATGGTCAAAGTTCTCCATGCTTTCGCCATTGATTGAAAGAATCACATCACCTACAATTTCAAACAAAAAAAGAATTCCTTCACAAGTGGTCATCAGTATGGTTCGTTTGCTACAAGAACGCACAAACTTGTAGGCAAATGGAAATTTTACGGCTTCGACTTCATCAAAATCCCAGGCAACTTCAGGAAATGGTGCGATTCTCCTGAAACTTACCAGCCCTCATGCCAGCTTTGTGTGCTGGTCCATCAAATGCAACATAATCGACATACGTCAGCATCTCGACTTCTTTGGTTGCTTTATGGTGGATACCATACGTCTGAAAGGAAAGCATGGGAAGTTAGCTCAACAGAATGAGTACAGTAGCCTATAATCTAACGCGAGCCAAGGGTTCAAAATCAGGGACCTTATTTGCAGGGCCTTTGTCATGTTATACGTGCATTTTACTATTGTCCATCAATTGTTCTTCACCGAACAAATATTTGTGCATCATGGAGTGATCTGTGAACAATGGCCTGAGTGAGGCACGGGGGTGGGTGGGGACTGTCACTGACACAGCAATTTACTCCAAAGAATCTGGTTTCCTCCTGCATTTTTTTCATTTTTTCAGTAGTTATCTTAAGTATACATGTATCACTGGAACATGTCCAACATTAACCTTCATTCCAATGGTGTATTCAGACTTCAAGGGCACTGACATCAAAACAAGGCCATATTCTATTAAAACGTCCTTATACTCATGACTTGAATATTCACTAACGTTACTAGGGAATTCTGAAGGCCAGAAAAGCTTTGCCGGCACCATTCCAACCAATTTCCATTGACCTTAGATCAGATTTTAACTGACAGCTAACTGAAATGTCACTCACTGAAATATCTTGAAATGCACTTCAATATATTTTCAAGTACTGGTACATACTCGTACATGGACTTGCACCTTCTTGACCCCATTAAATTGAACTCCTTGAGGACTGTTATACCTCAGCTTTCGGTGCTTAAAAACTGACCCAGTGAAAGATCGTATTGTTGACTACACCGGGTGAAGTGGTCATGGGCCATGTCCCCACCTGCGGACAACATCAGAGCATGTGGGATTAATCATCCCTGCCTCTTCAGTCCGTTGCATGGGTGGGATAGTAAGCCATAGTGCCTTGTACCCTGTGGCTTTGCCAGGGGCGGATTCAGGATTCTGGTAAAGGGGGGCACAGAAGGCCACAGGGGACCAATGAAGGCAAGCACCAAAGGCGCGAAGCCACGGCGGGGGTCTGGGGCGCCCCCCAGAAAATTTTGAAATCTAGAAGGCCATTGGTGCGATTTCCCAGCATCTGAGGGACAAATTACAAGGCAATTCTGTGGCACTTTGAAAAAGGGCAATTTTTCTAACGTTGGTCACCGAAAAATGGGGGGGGGGAAGCGCCGGGTGTGCTCCCCCTTGATCGGCGCCTGTTTGCAAGGGCAAGTAAAAGACCCCCATCCAAGTGAGGAAGATGAATAGCTTGAGATGGCCTCTTCAAGAGCCAATAATGCTTTAGCTTTGCCACTGACGGAAAAATCTGATACAATACAATACAATCAAACCCGTGAGCTCTTCGTCTCGAGTCCAACCCTCGGCCCACCACCCCACTCCCCGGTTATTCCTACCTGTAAGGTGAAGCCCCATGAGTTGTTTTCCTTGACAAGAACTATCGCCCTCCGTTTCAGATTATCCGCCGTTTTCGTGAAGACGACCTTGTAATCGTCGATCTGGCACAGCTCCTCCCCGATGTGTTGCGCAGTTTCCGCATCAGGGGTCGCCACTGTATTCTTCTGAAATGAAAAAAGCATCATCATGGATTATTCCTCCAGAAACGATTCTATCACGGTGATCGGGTCGAAATTCTGAGGTCCTGCTCTTCCCCGAATGAACATGGCATGGACTCCAACGTTCTGCCAAGTGGAGTTGGACATCCCGTCATACTAAAACGACACTCCTGAACATGACTTCTGATAAGTGGCAACAGGAAATGAAATGGTCCATGGATCATGTGCTCACTGGGTTGGACATAATAGTCTAATGACAGAGGGAGGTACACATCAGTTATGAGCAATCTGGGTAAAGTCATTCCCAGAAAAGACTTTGATGATTTTTGGGTTATGCCACCTGGCGGCCATATTGGATGTCCGATCGGGCCGAAACTTCACATGCACATAAAGGTCATCTGCAGGGGGCCACATAGCACATTGGAGCACTTTGGGTCAAGGCGTTCCTGAGTTACAGCACTTTGATGATTTTTGGGTTACGCCACCTGGTGGCCATGTTTGAAGTCAAATCAGGCCGAAATTTGACATGCATGTAAAGGTCATCTAGATGGAGGTAAGTATCAAATTTGAGCACTCTGTGTCAAGCCGTTCCTGAGTAATAGCACTTACTAGATTTTCAGGTTACGCCACCTGGCGGCCATATTGGATGTCCAATCGGGCCGAAACTTGGTATTTTTTAAGGTACCCCTCCAATGCATGTCTATGCAAGATATGAAGTTGCTCGGTGAAATAATGACAAACTGTGGCAGGTTCGTCACTTTTGTCAAACTTTGACCTCTGTGACCTTGAAAAGTAGGTCAAATCAAAAACCCGTTATATATGTTATGTATCCTTATTAGCTACACCTATGATAAAAATTTGGAGATGATCTAGTCATTAGTTCAGGAGTTATTGCACTTTTTGTGTTTTTGTTTTCCGCCACCTGGTGGCCAAACTGAGAGTCGAATCGGACCGAAACTTGGTGTCGTGGGTCATCTGACCTAGGGGTATATATGTACCAAGTTTCAGATCAATAGCTCTAGCGGTTACGAAACGTGCCCTGCTAACGGACCACGCCGGACGACGGACGACGACGACGACGACGGACGACGACGGACGCTGCACCATCGTAATAGCTCACCCCAGTGAGCTAAAAAGTCATTGAATGATGTATGCAAGACAATTTGATATGCCTCGGACGAAGGTCATTTTGGTTCCTGTTGACGCAATCAGCAGAGGTCTTAAGCCTAGCGTAGATCACACTTGCGACTGGGGACAACTGGGCGCCACTCAGCTACTGGCGACTGGGAGGATCCAGCTGGAACTGGAGGCGACTGATCAGTCACCAGAAACGGTCGATGTACGGAAACGGTCTTGGAACTGTACGCACCCTTGGAACTGAGATTTTGCCAGTCGCTACAAGTTGCACATGCGAATAGTTGTACCCAGTTTCGTTCAGTCGCTGTGATGTATGCGGGCTTGCGACTGATCAGTGCCAGTTTTCTGAACAAAACCGAGTTACATCGAGTCCCAACGCCCCGGATGTTTACCGAGTTGCTGACAGTACGTTTGCAAGTGCGATGTACGCAGTCAGGACATGACGACTGATTGGATCCTCCTAGTTTTTCTGAGTTGCTGAAATTGTGATGTGCGCGCAGTGCGTACATCACCAGCGACTGATCAGATCAGTTGCTTCCAGTCGCAAGTGCGCTGTACGCCTGGCTTAAGACTGACAGCAAACCTCACGATGACATCTTCCAGTTTTCTCTGTCTGCAAACGTACTCTTGCCTTTCTTAAGGGGTACCACCGATTCCTTACCCAAGTATGTGTACATTACCCCAAGGGGAAATTTAGCCCCTGGAATTAGCCATGTCAGCAGACAAGCCCTATTTACGAAACCCAAGATAAGAGGCTGTTCACCTCCTTCATCAGCGATCCCGACCCCCTCCAGTCGCCATCATCCACTCCGTTTCATCTCGATCTTTTGATTAACACTCCGACCCAGATATAGGTTTACCAATTATTGAACCTCCCTTTATAATGTCACTATATAGTTGACATCTCCGCAGGTAGCCCAGTTCAAAGATAATTACCATTGATCAGAATTCCTAAACTTCGTTGGGATTTGCTTGTTAAAGTTGTACATGAGATGTGACCTTGTAAGGCCACTTTCATTCATGAGGACGGAACATATACGGCATAAATATATCATATAAATATATCATACATGTAAATATATCGTATGAATATAGTATGATATATTTATGATATACGGTAATTACAGTGCACCCTCGCTCTTACGAACCTCGATTTTACGAACTCCCGGATATTACGAACCCAACGTCTGGCTCCCAATATTTCATGACATGTATGTACATCCTCGCTATTACAAACTCTGCTTTAGTACGAACTTAACTCTTGGACCCCAAAGGGTTCTTAACAGCGAGGGGGGACTGTATTTGGTGAAAATTCCACGTCAAACCTCAAGTCCATTATGGTCATCCAACCAGAATTATCTCTGTAAATGGACACCCCAGTGAGAACTACGGGCAGCCAAGTACAGTCCAAAAGTTGCACCAATAGTGGGATTAGTGTATTTTATAGAACTGGGCCAAGTGATTGCCATTGGGCAGTGCACGATCGGAAAATGTCAGAGTAGCAAGCATGGTAGATTTTGGGAGGTGTTAGGCCCCGAGCCTAACGTCTGGAGTTGGGCTTGATGGAAGATCGCCTGCCCAGCAAGCGGGAGATCCGGGTTCGATTCCCGTTGCGGTATGCGCCGTAAGCAACATCCAGTAAGACTAACAACCAACTTCATCAGAATATTTTTAACTTTTTACCTATTTTTCATGCAGACATTTTTGATGCAAAATGGTTGACCATTTCTAAAGGTACTGTTTAGTATAATCGAGGATTTATTTCAAGCAAACGAAATGCATTAAGATAAATTTTCCAGGGCTGAAGTTACTGTCTAAAGGTACTGTCACACTGAAGTAGTTCTCAAAACGTCCTGCCCTGTCCTAAAAAAATCGTAAAACGGGCTAGAACGTGTAACGTTGGCCAAATATTGCCTCGAAGTTCTGGAGCTCCCTTCCCGTCTGAGCCTTCGATGAAGTTCGTAAAAAGATAGCAAAAAGTTGCCACTACGTCCACTCCGTTCCCACACAGTTTGAGCCCGTTTGGCAACATTTTCAAGAACGTACTGAGAACTAGCTCAGTGCGATGGGGCATAAACAAAATAGAACGGTATATTTGGTATTACCTTCATAAGGAAAAACATATTGTCCTTATACCGAATGAAGTATCCCTTCCTTTGACAGGGTATGAAATTTAACTGCGTATCCAATTTTCAACACATATTAGGCCTACCCACCAACAACACGAGATGTGTTTGTTATCAGTAATATTTACTTGTTCATCATGCAAGTTCGCATACAATATGTACGCATCAATTTTTCACTACGCTCTAACGGATCGGATCGTTCAAACAATAGGACCAAAACCTGTTATCAGCACCTGCGAGATTTTCGTCAAGTGACACTTCAAACAGTCAGACCCTTCAAATCAAACAGAATACATACTCCAAGGTAGGATGGATCGATTGCAGTCAACGTGCAGCATATACATACAGTTGTAACAGTACACAATTCAACATTTAAAATAATAACTGAAGCTTTTAAGGCTGGTGTACATCTGCCTTGCGACTGGAAGCAACTACTGGCAATGGCGTTTCTGGCAATGGTTGGCAACTACCTGGAACCAGCAGCAACTGATCAGATGCTCAAACAGGCCGATGTACGCGCACTGACAATGCTATTGCCGACTGTTGCCACTAGTTCCAGCCAGTTGCTCATGTTCTACCCGTTGCCAACGGTTGCTTCTAGTCGTCTTCAGTCGCTTCCGATGTACGTTTGCTAGCAATGAATTTCCTCGTTTGTGGAGCACACCTGGTCACGTGAAAGTTTATCACATGACTCCCGAGTGATCCGATTGGAAGACATCGACAACTTCCGTGTAGCATTCAGTACCATTGCCTGTCCGATGTGCGCGCTTCAGATTAAAGACTGGATTGTGCCACCTGTTGCTGCAATGACCTGTCGTAACCGATGTGCGTGGAACGCGTACATCGATAGTGACTATTTCGTTCAGTTGCTTCCAGTCGCAAGGCCGATGTACGCTTAGCTTTAGACATACATGTAATATTCCACCAGAATTCTGTAAATATTCAAGAGGGAATGAAGGAAAGCCTTCAAAATGAGAATTAAGGGTTAAAATGCAACATATTGTCACCACAACTGATACCCACCTGTGTCATGGCCCGCCTCTCTTTGAGCCTGATTTACATGACAGAACAGCTGTGCTATCTTATCGGTTCAGTTTACTTTATTAAAGCACGTGTCATCAATGTACGTCACGAAAGTTGATTTGACTGATCGCACATACAATCGGCCTGAATCACATCAAACGAACAATGAAACAGATGAAGGTATACACAATACAGTACACTATCACACCAGGGAGGAGTTCTCAGTCTTTTTATTATCGGCACAGGGCAATATGTCAGAAATAATGCTGACTCAGTTTGTTATAGAACCATAATAAAGCAGTTACAAGCTGACAATGCATCTTTAACCCCTTTCATTGCCAATACATTCTGTCAACAGAAAATTTGAAGTGAAAGATCAGGGGCGTAGCTAGCTTTTATGGTCAGGGGGCAAAATTGCTTGAGTCTGGAGGGCGAAGCCGGAGGGGGTGTGTGGGGTCCTCCCCCATAAAAATCGAAAATTTACATCCTCTCAGATGTCTCTTCCCCACATCTGACACCACAATAACTTCGCTTGAAGTGGGTGGGTGGGGAAATTACCTTTTAGAGGAAAAATTTCTTTTGTCCCTTTTTTGCTAGCTACGCCCCTGAAGATTGAGAAGTCTACAAACTATAATATTCATGGCTTCCAAACTTTCAGAGCCGAGTAAAGAAAAATATGTAGCAAAAGATTAGATTGAAAAGGACACAAACATTGAATATCAAATAGGGCCATTCATTGCTTTCAAATCTTAGACTTCACAAAACAGGGTGTGTTCTTGATGTCTTCGTTTCTGTCACTCAAATGTCAGTGTCACTGCAACCAAGATTTAAGTGGGCTCAGTGAAGTTCTGGCAAAACTTTGCACTCCCTACCCGAAGAGTCAAAATTGTTGACACAGGTAAGGCTATACTTGTGCAAATAACACTTTTGATAGGCTTGTTACATAATATGACATCATACATGTAAGAAACTAACATTTCACAATGGACACACTAAAGATAATGTATCATGACTTCATTGTTTACATTCAATGTGTGTAAACATGGATGTTTACATTCTGTTTAGTGTTATTTTGGACTTTTGGGACATGCCAACCCCACAAATTGAACTCCTTCAGTATCAAAAGAATTTCTAGAGGGGCATGCCACCAACAAATTATTCATGAGACAAACAAACAAAATGTAAATAAACAATGATTTTCGTGGCCCACGAAAATACCCGTGATACATTATCTTTAAATAATTTTACATGCAAAAAACACGAAAAAGCAGACAGAAAAATTGAAAAATGTAACAACAAGGGTAAAAGAAGGGTAAGGGTAGGGTAAAAGAAGGGTAAGGGTAAAAGAGTAAGGGTACATATAAGGGTAAAAGAACCGGAATATCCTCCTTGACACTCACATCAGGATAAACCTCGAAGAATTTCACACGGACACAACACCAGCACGATAAAGTGTGGACGTCTGGACACAAGCCCATCTCCTCTCGCCAGTGACATAACAGTGATACTGAAGAACGCATCGCGGATGCAGAGGAAACGTGAATCAATATGAATCATCATGTCGGTTTCACAATAAATGAACAGTTGTGACACTACCCGCTAACTCATTGATTGTAATCCCAATAACAGTGAGCACTGCACTGTGAAGACCTTACTTCACAATACGTCAATAATTCTCATACAATTACCTTGATTTTGTTCAGGCTTGAGCTGCTGCTCAAGAATATGCGGAGAGGTTGCGGAATGAATGCGGAATTGCTAAATTTGCGTTCCGCGTCTTGTCCGCGCCCTAGTGGACGCTAGGTTTTACTGATACATGAGAGAAACAGGCAAGCGCCGAATGTCGTTGCGGAGAAGGGACCATTGTTAGTCATTGGACCAATAGAGGTTCTTCACGTGACGTCACAGCTCCAAATATCCGCCATATTGGCCGTCAACACAGCATCAACACAACGTTTTTGACGTGGTTTGTACGTTGTCGGCATTCATCGGACCTCTTCTACACTGTTCTACAACAAGCCGTATGGACGATTCGCAACTGTGGAAATGAGTCAGAACAATAGTCCGTTCGAAAATACTTCATGCGACAACATTCCGCAACATGTCGAAGTTTTCTGATGTTTTTCGAGAACGGTGCGACACTTTGCTAGATCAAATATTGTCGAACGGACTATTGCAGTGACTCATTTCGACATTTTTCATGCAGTGTATGGAGGCCTTGGCTGTCCGCTGAAGCGTTTCCGCGGAAAGCATTGTTTTGTTTCCGCGTCGTTGGTCACGGCGCGGAAAAAAACAATGCTTTCGACGCGTGTTCACCGCCGGGAAAATAAGTTCAATGGATTTTCAATAAAAGGGTCACACCAAAGACGCGCGGCGGCGAGCGAGCGTCATTTTTGCCGCGTGTCTTTGTGTGACCCTTTTATTGAAAATCCATTGAACTTATTTTCCCGGCGGTGAACGCGCGTCGTGTTTTGCCGTCGCGGCCCGCGGCGCGGTTTTGGTGTGAATAGGCCTTTATACGTAAGATTTGGCTTCAGGCACTCGACAGGATTGGCCGCGATGAAATCAGGGTATTCGGCGTGTTCCCCCACACTCACCTTGCCGGGAGAGCTGTGGTCACCAGACATGTACGGAATGGCGTAGAACTGCCGCCTCTCGTTGAAGACCTGGCCTACGACTTCAACTATCAGACTACTAGGTTTAGGGACGAGGAAGCCATCATTCGTAAGGTAGGGACAATAAAGATACCAGAGGAACGTCACTGTGCTGGACGATTTATATCTGCACCCATGGAGTTCGTAATGATATCATGTCAAATCTGCTGTCGACGCCAGGTGTGCGGACATCAAACAATACCAAAACCGATATCGCCCAGTCTGCGGTGGCTGGCGAGAAGATCGGTGGCGATCAGGGGCCATATTTATGAAGCCCTCGCAACTTCGCGTTCACGCAAATCTATTGTTTGGCTGCACATGCTCTATTGTTCACTGACTGTCTTACAATAGATTTGCGTAAACGCAAAGTTGCGAAGGCTTCATAAATATGGCCCCAGATCGCTTGCGTCATCGCCTGGTGAGCTGCTGGCTTTACGCCATCCAACTTCAGAGGCGGCCTAGAGGACACAACCGACAGATCTACGTAAAATGTATTCAATTGTAAGCACAAACTAGGCCTATTTTTGTTGATTTCGTTAGTAGACCTTCTTTTCATGTGTTGGCAGGGAGACCAGCTCTCATCACTGAATGTACCTACGAGACCATGGATCGAAAAAAACCAGTTTTTGTAAGTACGAACCGCCCCACAGGACTCGGGAAGTTTTTCCTCGAGACATTAGTTTATTTCACACCCACACACAAACAGAAATGGACACTATGATGAGTCACTCGGTGAGAAAATAGGGAGGTTAAAAAAATATCAAACGAGAAACGTAAACGTTAACGCCAACATCATTTTTGTACCGAAAATGCAACATAAAATCTGGTTAATGTGTAGTATAAAATAACGTTGTCGTAAAGTTTACGTTTATCGTTGATTTCTAAACCTCCGTAATATGGTCTAATAGGTTAGTGTTTAGGCTGCATGACTTTTGGGGCGATCTATTACATGTCGTTAATCTCTGTTTCAGGGCGGGGGTAGCACCCGGGATGAGATGTGCCTGTCTTTCGTTTTCTACTACCCAAGGATGTCGTTGGCGCACTGTTTGAGCGTTACAACAGTGTCAACCCTTAGGGCATTGTTGTTAAAGTATCACACCGTGCCGGCTCTGTAAGTACATGTATTACTCTGGCAGAGTTCATTATCGATTTGTTCAGCGGGCAGCACACCCATTTTGGTATTGTTTGATATTGGGTGATCATCGCTGGCGGGTGCGATATCTGATCGCCACCGAGCAAAATCGGCTGTTGACGCCATGTGCGCTGCACAGCAATGCGTGTGGAATCTTCTCGCCAGCGATGATCACCCAATATCAAACAATACCAAAATGGGTATCACCTAGTCTGCGGTGGCTGGCGATCCAATCGGTGGCGATCAGGGGTGGCCGCTCATGGAAACACCGCTAGGGCTAGCGGAGCCCATCTGCCGATAGTGCTGTACATTTTTCCATGCATTTTAACACCGATATGCTGTCGAAGTATGCGGCTACCCCAGATCGCTTGTGATATCGTCTGGAGTGCTGCTGGCTTTACAGAAAGACATCATCTCTGAGCAGAATGGAGGGGTCGCCACTGAGTATTTAGTGACAGTGCGATTGATGCCATGAATCGAATCATGAAACATTCCAGTATGATATCATTTTGCAGAAACTGGACCGGTCTCACCTACGATAAATTGTTTGATCTGATGACGAACAACATGAATTGGAAGGATGCTGCAGGCACGTTCCAGGAGATGGAGAAAAAACGGAACTATGGACAGGTCTGCCAGGCTACAAACCGGACCCATAGTTATGTAAGTTGAGATGAGAATTCAACGTACACGAAGGTGCAGGCGTGACAGGAAAGAATGTCCCCAGGAAAACTGTCCTAGGATCAAAAGATCCTATTGTTACATTCAATCTGTGGCGATTGGTAATTTCCATAGCCATGCATCTTATCTGTCATTGAACAACAGAAGCGGACACATTTTACAGGGGGACACCTAAAGGGCACCGCAGACTGGCGATTTTTCGAGCGATTTTCTAGGCGACCGCCCTTGCGACCACAGAGGCGACTGAACATATTTTTAGTTATGGTTCCCGATCAATCAGATCGGGAACCATATTGTTTTTGGTCATGGTGTCTGTGTGTGTGTGTGTATGTATGTGTGTCTGTGTGTGTGTCTGTGTATCTGTGTGTCCGGTCTGTCACACCTTCATTATCTCATCTCCTTAGAGCCTTGGAAACAAGTCCTACCCCTAGGTTTGTCAACCTGGGCAATCCAATGAGCCAATAATTTTCAACCTCAGATGTCTCCATCATGATGTAATCAACATATCAGACTTGATATTTTGTCTGTCACGCTTTTATCTGATGGCATAACTCGGCTCCTTCAACACCTACAGCAATGGAAATAAGTTGTACCCTTAGGTTTTCATACCTTAGGAATTGAATGGGCTGATTANGGGAGCTCCACACTGGTCACTTGCGACCGATCGCTCTCCCAAATGTACCCGCATGTGTGCAGTGAGATCAACTTTTTTTGAAAATTGTTCATCACAGTGATCACACTTATGAATACTCATTTTATGTCCCCTCAGAGAGCTCCTGCGTGAGAAGGCCTGTGGACTTGGGTCACATGCAAACTGTCGCTCACTCGAATGTATCCGCATGTGTTTAGTGAGACTGGATTTATCTGCAAATTCTTTGTTGCACTCCTCACATTTATGAATACTGGTACCGGTACATTTTCTCATTCTTTTGCGGGAGATGCACTTGGTGACGGCTCCACACTGGTCACTTGTGACCGACCGCTCTCCAAAATGTTCTCGCATGTGTTTAGTGAGATCAACTTTTTTGGAGAATTTTTTGTCACAATGGTGACAGCTATGTATAGCCATTTTACGTTTCCTAAAGGGCTCCGCACACTGGCGACTAAAATGGGGGCGACTACCGATGCGACTACTACGTCGCCTGCCGTAATTACCTTTGCGGTCGATCAATGATGTCATCCACGACATCACTGATCTTCCAAAGAAGCATTTGTCGCAAGCAAGTCAACAAAAACTAAAAAATCTGAAAAATGTTCAGTCGCTTCTGTGGTCGCAAGGCCGGTCGCCTACAAAATCGCTCGAAAAAATCGCTAATGTGCGGAGCCCTTAAGGGCGGCGCACACTTGCGATTTTTCGAGCGACCACAGCAGCGACTGAACATATTTTTGTGTTGATTCACCCTGGAGTAGTGAAGGCATGTATAGTACGTTTAAGTCATCTGGAGCTCGATGGGCGGACCTTCGGTTGTCAGGCAGACCTTGGTATTGTTGGTGAAGTCTGGCTATTGACATGCGTTTTATTGACAGGACACTTCCAGCCAATCCCATGCCTGTGCCTGTGTTCAATTTCAAATCAAGGTTTAGTTGTATGTTCAATTTCTAACCAAGGTTCAGCTGGTTAGAAAACAATGTGCGTTGGACCGTTTAGAGTAAACCCTAAGTTCATTGTGGTCTGGTTACTAAGGGTTTGATTGACATACGCCCATCGAGCTCCAGATGACTCAAACGTACTATAGGATTGCCATGTTTGATCGAGAGGTGTGTTGGAACACCCTGGGCCCGGTTGCACGAAACTCACGACAGCACTATCTTGGTGTTAGCGCTAACTTGATGTTAAATGACGTAAAAGAACAATGGATTTTTACGTCATTTAACATGAAGATAGCGCTAACACCAAGATAGCGCTGTCGTGAGTTTCGTGCAACCGGGCCCTGGAGTAGTGAAGGCATGTACATGTCGGGGTGCCATATGGTTGAGTGGTCAGATCACTTTTGCGTAGTCAAGTCATCCCTAAAGGGCTCCGCAGACTGGCGATTTTTTCGAGCGATTTTGTAGGCGACCGGCCTTGCGACCACAGAAGCGACTGAACATTTTTCAGTTTTTTTAGTTTTTGTTGACTTGTTTGCGACAAATGCTTCTTTGGAAGATCAGTGATGTCGTGGATGACATCACTGATCGACCGCAAAGGTAATTACGGCAGGCGACGTAGTAGTCGCATCGGTAGTCGCCCCATTTTAGTCGCCAGTGTGCGGAGCCCTTAAAGCGGGTGATCCACTATCGCGTTTTTGGCTTGAGACGCGGTTGCGTTCCCTTGCGGTTAGCTTATAAGGACTTCCGATTGCCATATAAGGCGATCGCAAGGGACCGCAACCCCGTCTCAAGCCCAAATCGCGACAGTGGATTCGCCGCTTTCGAGTGCCTTAGTGGTGTGTTGGATCACTCCTCCTGTTATAGTGTGGGATTGCCCTCCATGGCTGTGGAAGAATTTTGCTTTGGCTTGCCGGTGATAAGATGTATGCTACTTTGGGGTTTATCGTTAAGCTTGTTCCTTCATCAAATCAGGGTGATATGATATCACGGTATCCAACCCTTAGATCGCATCCTTGCCCCCAAATTTTACGTCGTTCTTGAATCAGAGAGTAGGCCTACTGTGGCTCAGTGATAAGAGGTCGGACCCAGTCGTGGTAGACTCGCCAGTTTGCAGTCTCAACCAGTCCGGTAGGAGCAAGTGAGTCCCGAGTTTGGACTGAGCCCGAGACTGGGCTAATAATGTGAAACGCCCTGACAATCAAAAATTTTTAAAAGCCGAAAATTATGATTCTCTTTCAGTATAACCCTGACGCAAAGGCCATCACCATCAAAGAACCCTACAAACCACTATCCCCATGTGACCTCACCGTATCTGCTGGAAACGTCATCACAACCAATGTACTTTTGCTGACGTCATCAATTTTGTTTCTCATCCTGTCCGCCATGATGTAGGCCTCGGCCTAGATTGCTTACAAGAAGATAAATAGCGTGTTCGTTTACTTGCCTGGGCCTCCCCGGAGTAAATTTCTGAGCGACCGTCGCGCATGCTCAAAAAAGCCCCATTCACGAACGCTGTTGGGTCTCACCCGTGTAAGTTTGCACCACGTGATCAGGCAAACAGACGGCAAGCAATGGCACCGACATACCAGCAGACGACACTGGACGATTAGAAGATGCAAGTCGCCCTGGCAGCAATTTTATCCTCCCTATCTGCATCTATAGTTGCATGCTAACCATTATTTATATCCAGTTTGGGTAAAAATGGTGGATTCGGCACGTTCGACGCCATTGTGTTGAAAGGCATTCTGGGATACTTCCCCAACTAATCACCTCGGCGAGGTGATTACTTCGGGCAGGCCCGACAGACCCCAGATCATGACGTCACTCGAAAAAGAACGCCGATGGGTCTCACCCAGGTGAGGCCCAGGCAAGTAAACGAACACGCTAAAAGCATCTTAAAGCCCCAGTCACATATCCACTCCGGGGCCCGTACGGCGAGTAAAAACAGATATTTTGGCCAATTTCTACGGTGCCCAGTTTGATCCAGCCTACTTTCCGCTTATCTATTGAGACGATTTCGGCATGATTCATCTTAGATCCGAGTTTCAGTCTCTAAAATCCGCAGCAAGCCGCTGGGTGGGGAAAATCGTACGGAGCCCGGTGCATTTGTGACCTAGGCTTTAGGCATGTTAGGAGGCTTTACCGGGCAACCAACAAACGGCTGAGACGTTGTAACCCGAAGAAGTGATCAACATTTGACAGACTGGCAGTTTGCGTGTAGAAATTGTAGAATAGATCAAAGCCCTATGCCAACACGTCGGCTGATGCCAAACCAAATTATGGACACGATTTCAAGGCCTATCAGAAATTTTGATCGTTCCCACTGTACAGGTACATGTAGGCCTACTTCTTTCTATCGTTGATGTAAGACAAATGTTTGAGCTTGACGGGAAGGGAAATTGCTTCGGGATACGTTGCTCTCCGCTAGCAAAACTTAGAAGTCGTGACCATGAAAGACTGAATATAACATCAATATAGGCCCCCTATGAGCTGATCTAACGGGAAGGATGCGAGCCCGCGGATAGAGAAGCTCCAGTCCACAGTTCGGCGCTCCATACCGTACAACACACACCAGGACAACATTAGATGTAGTAAATATTGTATAAGGAACTTTATTTTGGAAGAACCCACCACCTTTTGAACAGTAATCGTGGTAAAATATCGTAGAAGACAATAAACTATGTATACACATAACAAATACTCCCGTTTCCTTCCCTTCTGTCATCACATCTTCAGTTGAGTCGAGTGGCGGAGCGAAATGGTGAAAGGCCTACTATATTTTACCGGTACACATGAAGAGGTCAGTCGGAGATGCTCCACTTGACATTTTTTTTCGCAGAAGTTGGCTCTCAATGGGCAATATAACTGCGAGCAGTTGTTTGCGTCATCGGTCCCAGCGTAAGCCAACCGGTCCGTAAGAACACCGAATCGGACCGGATCGGACCGAATCGGGACACTTTTGCACCGAATCGGAGTTGGTAAATTGCCCATTGCGAGCATCGGTGCCAGCGCACACCTGGCGTCAGCAGGCGATGCTCCCTGGCGATCACTGCTGATAGTCGCACACGTTACAGCTGAATGACTAGGCCCGGTGAAGGCCGGGTAGAGACGTTGAAGGGAAAGAACAGGCCGTTGGAAACACAACAAAGAATCAGTATAGTATCTTTCGTTTGATTATCCACCAACATACTGAAATACATGTACTTCATTCTAAAAGCGCATCTCATGTGAGAGTTTTGTCGCGTAAGTTGGCTTTCTTTACCGTGGAAATTACAGAACATTGTACCTTGGAGGATACTGTCAGTATAATTCCGCCAAGATTGTACCATGGTGGAGTGAGACAAAAGCTTTAACGCCAGGACAAACACCACTGGCATCAGGACGAGAGAGTGGCAGTTGATGACACTGATACAAAGTGACGCATTTAATAGACAATTCACCGACAGAGACAAAACGATGGCAGACGGACATAAACTTGAGGAACATATACACAAAACCTGCCGTTCTGATGACCGATCTTGTTGGTTATCGAACCGATAATACTGACCAGGACCCATGTTCCCGAAGCCGTCGTTCGGTTAACGATGTCGTTAAAACTGGAATGAAATGGTCCATGGACCATGTGCTCACCTGGGTGAACGTACCAGAAAAACTAATGACAAATGTTAAATCGAAATGTTCCAGGGTCATGTATCCTCATTAGATGCACCTGACATGCCTTGGAGACAATCAAGTTACAGTTCAGGAGTTACTGGACTTTGAGCTTTGGTTTTGGCCACCTGGTTGCCAAGCGGCTAATCGAATTGGACCGAAAAGTGGTGTCATTGGTAACCTGACATAGGGGTGTATATGTACCAAGTTTCAAGTCAATAGCCCAAGCAGTTATGAAACGCGCCACCAAATGCCTAAATTTTGAACTTTGACCTCTGTGACCTTGAAAAGTCGGTCAAATCAAAAACCCCTTACTTATGTCATGCATCCTCATTAAAAGCACCAATGAACAAAATTTGGAGAGGATCCAGTCATTAGTTCATGAGTTATTGCACTTTTTGTGTTTTTGGTTTACGCCACCTGGTGGCCAAGCTAAGGGTCAAATCGGGCCGAAACTTGGGGTCATAGGTCATCTGACCAAGGGGTATATATATGTACCAAATTTCAGGCCAATAGCACCTGCGGTTACGAAACATGCCACTTAAAGGCAAAATTTTGAACATTTTCGGGTTACGCCACCTGGCGGCCATATTGGAACCTTAATCAGGCCGAAATTTGACGTGCTTGTAAAGGTCATCTAGAAGGAGGTACATATCAAATTTGATCGCTCTGGGTCAAGTCGTTCCTGAGTTACAGCACATTTGATGATTTTCGGGTTACGCCACCTGGCGGCCATATTGGAAATTTAATCAGGCCAAAATATGACGTGCTTGTAAAGGTCATCTAGAGGGAGGTAAATATCAAGTTTGAGTATGCTGGGTTGTGCCGTTCCTGAGTTATAGCACTTGGAAGATTTTCAGGTTACGCCACCTGGCGGCCATATTGGATGTCCGATTGGGCCGAAACTCCATAATTTTGAAGGTACCCCTCTAATACACGTTTATGCAAGATATGAAGACGCTCGGTGAAATAATGAAGAACTGTGGCAGGTTCGTTACTTTTGTCGAACTTTGACCTCTGTGACCTTGAAAAGTAGGTCAAATCAAAAACCCGTTATATATGTAATGTACCCTCATTAGATACACCTATGATAAAAATTTGGAGGTGATCCTGTCATTAGTTCAGGAGTTATTGCACTTTTTGTGTTTTTGGTTTTAGCCACCTGGTGGCCAAGTCAAGAATCGAATCGGACCAAAACTTGGTGTCATAGGTCATATGACCTAGGGGCATATGTGTACCAAGTTTCAGATCAATAGCCCCAGCGGTTACGAAACGTGCCCTGCTAACGGACGACGACGACGGACGACGACGACGACGACGACGACGGACGACGGACGCACAACCATTGTATAAGCTCACCACAGGTGAGCTAAAAATGCATAGCGTAACGACATCGTTAACCTTACGACGGCTTCGGGAACATGGGTCCTGAACCAGTAGCCTTTCGCAGAGCGCTCCCCCCAGGTTACGACCACAAATGCAGAGGACCACAAATGCAGAGGACGCTGCAACTGAACCGACAACGGGGAACCAAGATCCACCCACCCATCAGGGCTGACATTAAGTAGGTGGCCACTTTGACATTACTAGTATAGGCTTGGAAATCATGGGGAAGGCAACTTAATAGAACAGACGCTACCGAGAGTGGTTTGCAACAAACACAGTGCACCTACGTTACGCACACCGTCAAAATGGTAGGCCTACAGTCACGTGGCATACTTGTAAATCAATGGGAAGAACAAACATAGTGAAATGTAATTACTGACGTCATCTGAACATGATCTCCTTCTCTCCACCAATAGGCCTACCTGTCTGTTCATTGTTATGTGCGTGTGATGTGGGATCAATTGTACCGAGTAAATGATTGGTTTTCATAACTGAATCGACTGACAGTTATGAAGAGCATGCCGGGAAGAGATGGCGCGATGGCAAAGTTACTGCCGAAATGGAATCGTTCTTGGTAACATCTAAAGCCTGGGTCACAAATGCCACCGGGCGCCGTACGATTTTCCCCACCCAGCGGCTTGCTGTGGATTTTTGAGACTGAAACTCAGATCGAAGCTGAATTATGCCGAAATCGCCTCAATGGATAAGCGGAAATTAAACTAGATCAAACTGGGCACCGTAGAAATTGGCCAAAATGTCTGTTTTTACTCGCCGTACGGGCCCCGGAGTGGATATGTGACCTAGGCTTAAGGATGCAAAACCCAGAAAAACATTCCTCAAATAGATATATCATCGTACTTCATGATCAAATTCGTTTCTGTTCACGAACTTTGCTTTCCTACTACCAATCTACAGACTTGTAGGTAGCCAACAGGTTATGAGCAACTGAAACAGTAGATCATTTGCAAACATGCAGTCGGTTATTCACATTAGAAATAGTACTGCGGTACATGGTAACGCGAGATACGTAACAGCAAACAATGACGCTTATGAAATAGCCAACAAAACAAAAATACATAGTTCTAGGAGTCTAAGCAAAAACATATAACTTACGCACTGCATAAAAACAAACCATTATAACGCGGTAAAAATAAAACAGACGCCCCCATCCCATCCGTGAAATAAAGACAAGAGAAATAGAGTCACGCAAACAAGTCAAGAAGTCGACGCCAGCTACCGTCGTTTTCTAAGGCCAACGCACTCGGAAATACCCTTTTCAATATCAAACACGGTCCGACATTCTGCCGGAGTAGGGGACCGGCGCCAACCGAACGCCAAACTGCGCGCGCGCCAATCTCCAACGCAGAGGCCAGACGGTTTGTAAGTGGCGCATCATAAAATGCGGTACGACACGGCACTGCGGAGGAGTTTGCGTGCGCACAAGTAACCGCATACTACGGGATAGGACAAAACCAATCATTTGCATTGCAAAATGATCGTCTTACAGATGGAACGAACATTTACAAATTGCCCTTCCCAACACTTATGAAATTCAGACAAATAGGCAAGGAAGTCTCGCATGCAAACACAGAAAAAACTTGTTGGCAAGGAAAGCATATGTGGGGAAAAGAAGGAAACCAAAACAGAACACTTCTCTCTTTTTATTCTCATTCAGGGCCAACAATGGTAGAACCAAGTACCTGAAGACTGGGCCCAGACTCTGTACAATCAGCAGTCAAATACCGACTCTGAACTCTATAAGAACTCCAAAAGGATGACTTAGACAAGATAGAATAAATTACATTGTAAAAAGTGGAATCATTTCATGCTGTATGCAAGGAAAGATGACGTATCACAGGGTCTTTGGATTCTGCTCGTTCTCTTCAGCATTCACACGAACCAGTGGGTCCTCTCAAAGCCTTGGGCTGAAAGGAAAGAATGCAAACATCTTCAAATCAACGTCTTACAGGTCACACTCAATGGAGACAAGGCAGAGGAATTCAAGATATGAGACAGGAATTAGACCCAACCTATCAGGTCCCCTTTCCAACCCTGTCTATTAGACCCAACCTACCAGGTCCCCTTTCCAACCCCGTAGACCCAGCCTATCAGGTCGCCCTTTCCAACCCTGTCTATTAGACCCAGCCTATCAGGTCGCCTTTCCAACCCTGTCTATTAGACCCAACCTATCAGGTCGCCTTTCCAACCCTGTCTATTAGACCCAGCCTATCAGGTCCCCTTTCCAACCCTGTCTATTAGACCCAG
>NMRB01003370.1:21941-44911 GCA_002633025.1 Notospermus geniculatus | reverse complement strand
TTTTTATAATTTCAACTCTCAACACTTTACTCTTTAATGCAAGTATAAGCAAAGTGAGATGGTTCCAGAATTCTGTGAATCTGTGATTCTGTTTATGTATGATTGCGTATATCTGTGAATTTGTGACTGCCCCTATTTTTACTTTAGGCTTTTATACCTAACATTGCTAATCTACTGAGGAGTCCACTATTCACTCTTCTCCTCTCTTCACTATTCACTCCTCTCCTCTCCTCACTCGTCACTCGTCACTCCTCACTCTTCTCCTCTCTTCACTATTCACTCCTCTCCTCAATCTGAACCATCTCACTTTGCTTATACTGACGGGATTCGAACCCCTGGCCTTCAGTTCACTCGGGTAATCATTAGAATTTGGTAACTGAGAACTTCCGTCGGGTAGGCTTAAATGTCGTCGGCTCCACAAGAAGTTTCATGAATTGGAGACCCGACTGATAGAGATTTCAGTCGGTTCCACAAGTAAATTTCATGAATTGGAGACCCGACTGATAGAAATTTCAGTCGGTTCCACAAGTAAATTTCATGAATTGGAGACACCGGACTGATAGAAATTTCAGTCGGGTCTACAAGAAAATTTTATGAACTGGGCCGTGGAACTGGGGAACCGACGGTCGGGTATATCCACTGCGTAAAATAATTTTGTGTTTGAATCACCACACTGGTGGGTGGATAACCCAATTCATATCATTGATTGACCCGCGTTCGAAGTACATGTACATGTATTTTATCGGTTCACTTGTCACCAGATCACACTACATGTACCATGCTTTGCGAACTGGGAAGAGCGATTTAAGATGACGCCATTAGCTATGTTCACAGTTTTTGCCTTTGTTGTGTTGGTGAACTTCATTGCCAATGCGACTCCAGATTATCCTGCCTGTACCAACAACTGTGGTAAGTTCTCACGGCCAGGAGGGGCAAATCCAGGATTTTTTTGCAGGAGTAGAGGGGGTCTTGGGTTGGAGGAATGAGCTTGACTTATTCTTCCAAAGTCTGATCAAGGATGGCGTATAGCGCGAAGACCAATGAAGGTGTGCCCTGGCAGGGCCCTCATAAAATTTTGGAACCNTGACTGATATCGGAAGCCACTGCCGCCACACACGTCCTCAGCGGGGGGGGGTCGGGGGGGGGCTCGCCCAGAAAAATTCGAAGTCTACAAGCCCTGAAATGCGATTTCCCAGCATTTCGCAAAACAAATCTAGCTCCTGTCAGTGCTTGCAAAACCTCAGTGTTATTTAAAGTGAATAATTTTACCGGGCGGCGGATTTTTAGACCGGGCGCTGAGATCAATCCTGCGTTCTGTTACACTAGTGGAGAACCTGACTGGTTATAAGCTATATCAGGAAATCGTCTTCGTTTCAGATATTTCAGTGGAAGATTTTGTTCCTTGGCTGGGTCCGATTGAATCAGACCGTTTCACAGTCTATTTCAATGTAACGTTCATGAACAGGGCTTCTGACCACAAGATTGCGGAAGGTTTGTTATCATCGGCTTTTTGCGAGCATTTTGAATTGACCGGCCAAACAATGTCAATTGGAATAGAAGACCTCATGTGATTTTTTTAGCGAACTTTAGAGAAAAAGACAACCACGACTTTCAATGGCGCGTGAACAGGTTAAAAATGGTTGTGGCCCAGTTCCAACCAGTTTGTTGCTTATATCTTACGAAATCGGAGAGAGGTTTGGTTGTTGCTATTGGGGAGTTTAAGAAATCAAACGATAAACGTTAACTTTACGACAACGTTATTTTTTGTACCGAAAATGCAATATATAATTTGGTGAATTCGCAGTATGAAAAATAACGTTGTCGTAAAGTTAACGTTTATCGTTTGATTTCTTAAACTCCCTATTGTTCTCCGTTGACGTCATCGATTCCCCATGGCCAAGTGTCAGTTATAGAAATGCTCTATGAGTTTTTCTTTCAGCTGTTTCATTTGGAATAAACCTGCATTGTTACATGATGTTCAGCGACACTGATGTTACAATGCAAAGAGATTCGTCAAGTACTACATCATTTCCTGTCAAGGACGCAGTCAAATTCAGCAACAGGATGGAATGTATAGTTGAAAACAAAAGTGCAATGAAGGTAAGAGTGTGGCAATGTGAATCATTCAAGACATTCAGAATGAATCTTCCATCCTTTATAGCAGGGCCGACCCCCCCCCCCCCATATCATTGGCAGAGCAATGATTTTTTGGGTTCTGAGATGCCAGGAAGGTGCACTGGCATCTGAGAGAGTCCATAGCTTTGGTCTTCACCAAGTAAACCGTGGTCTCTGCGCTTTAAGAGGGGTGTAGCTAGCTTTTATGGCCGGGGGGGGGGGCAAAATTGATTGAGTCTGGAGAGCCAAGCCAGAGAGGGGGGCTCACTGGGGCCCCTCCCCAGAAAAAAAATGAAAATCTACACCCTCTCAGATGCCAACTAGCATACTTTTACTGTTTCTATTAAAGTGTCTCTCTATTTTCTTGACTTTTTAGAGTGGTCTTGGCCCTCAGGAAAATATATCACTCAGTGGATATTGCAGTATGCCAGTTAAGAATATTCCTTACCCTCGGTATATCTGTGTGGACTGCCCAAAGCCAGCTTACTCATCCTATACTGCAGATATCAACAAGAAAAACAACAGAAAATGTGTCGCCATTGCAGAGGTAAGCATCGTTGAGGTAGGAGGCCAACAACAAAAATGGCTCGCAACCTGTATTGCCCCTTTTTCTCGCCAGCCGGCGCCGCCATCGCCGTTCGTGCCATTAACTATGTAGTCGGCGAATGGACCAGACGTACTCTGTACATTTTGTAAGGGTTTTTTAGTTCGTATACTGCCGCTAGGTGGCTCCCTCTACGTCGACAGTCAAGGATACCGGTACAGACCAGCGGATAATGCAGTGGCCCCTGAGTGTGATTGATGCTAGTTTTACTGTAGCTTGACAGCTGACCTTGTCTCAGAAGAGTTCAACTTGCACTTCATGTGCCGTCAATTAAAAAGTAAAGTTTTGTTTGTTTTATTGACATTCCTGGATCCATACCTACATGACAATGCATGTGTGCTGATATTGGTACTATAAACATTCTCATCTCGGGACCCATGCCAGACCCAGTGTTAGTATATCAGATGTCACTGTGACTTT
Source organism: Notospermus geniculatus (assembly GCA_002633025.1). Lineage (NCBI taxonomy): Eukaryota > Metazoa > Nemertea > Pilidiophora > Heteronemertea > Lineidae > Notospermus > Notospermus geniculatus. Next base: position 41,772 of record NMRB01003370.1, on the reverse strand, counting down.
AAATGTACCATTATTCCAACTACTGGCCACCTGGCATGCCTGGAGCTGTCTGTCACTTGCTCAAGTTGAGCTCTGTCTCTGCATTATCTGCTCGTCTGGTAAGAGATCGCATACCGTGCTCCTTTAAGTTCTCAGGTGGTGTATGCCAAAGAACTTGGGAACCTTTTCTTCAAAGAGTGTTGAACAAAACTCTGGTGACAATTTTTTTCCTTCATATCAGATTACATGTATTTCAATAATATTGGCTGTGGTACAGTGGCGTAGTGGTGCGGGTCTCTGACGACTAGCGGTCAAAGGGTCCCGGGTTCGAATCCCACCGGGCGTGAGACTTTGGGCAAGCCTCTTTGCCTCACTGGCCTCTCTCCACCCAGGTGTAGGCCTATAAATGGGTACTGGTCGGAAATGCTCGGATTGTAGCGCTGAATGAGCAGCTCATCTGAGTTCTACTGAAAGGTTTCAGGATAGACTGGGGTTAAAGTGTAAAGTCGGATGACACCTCTACTGTTGTTGATATCAGACTATAAACCCAAACTTTTAACTTTTTTAATTTAGGTGACCAAACTCAAATAACTTTCGCTGTTTTTTTTCAGAATGAAAGAGGCAAGAGTTGTGTCAAGCCTGACAATTCAATGATGGTTGTTGTTACTGGGGCTGCGAACGTCCAAGAATCCCCTTTCTTGGGTTTTGTTACAACCATAGCTATCATTCATTGGTGGTCCAGTGGTTGCATCACAGTCCCAATCCCTTGATTGATTTGTTGCTATGAAAGTTAATTTCTGTTGCCGCATTGCATTTGCACAGAATGACATTGTATGCAATTCACTGCCAGAAATGCTTATGTTCACTACAACAGTTTGGGGTGCCAAGATATGTGACCCGTCACTAAAATCAGGTATTAAAGCCGTACAGTATGCACAGCTAATCACTTCCAGTTCGGCCGAATTTTAGTGCAACCTCGTTTACAGGCGTGCGTAATGTATAGAACCATAGAACCAGCATTATCCTGTATCGAGGTTCGGGGAATCCCCAGTGCTGCGTCTAGTCTTGCGCAGCTAGCCGTTTCGTTCCACAGTACTGCAATACGGATTTCCAGATGCGAAACAGCGCCTGGGTGACCGAGACTATGCTCGCCGATTATAACCCATCTGTCTATACTGTGCGGCTTTAAGTCGCTCTGAACTTGGCAGGTTGGGACCAACGTTTTGTCAATTTCAGTAGGCCTAGGCTTATTGTCTGTCTTTTGTAAAATCTGAGTGATTACATTTCTTCCTTTATCTCTTGGAGTTATTTTGGTTCATCCTGGTTCATATCTTGTGCGACTTAATACCTGATTTGATGTGATGGGTCATACTCCACGACAGCGTTGAAATTTTTTGATAATTGAACGAAATTTTAAGACTGCCATCGACGCTAGATTAATCTTGATGTCATCGTCGGTGCGGCTGCCATCTTGTTAGCCTTTCAAGTGACGCGAACTTCTTTTTCAAAATGTTATTATTTGCAGAAAATGATACATGTATTTATCTTGTCGAAAATGAAACAGAATAACTTTGTTCACTTCATATTTACTCTACCGATGTATACCTTTGTACACTTATCTGCAATAGATCTATATTGTAAGCGTAGAAAACGACGTGATGGGTAACCGCTTTACAAACAGAAGAATTTCTACTGTTCACTCCGCGCACGCACTACTTTTCAAGATGGAAACCTAGCGTTGATACTAGTGGTGATATTCTTGCCCAGATATCGCCACCTAGTGTCAAGTTTAGTCATGGGTCACATATTTCCACTGGGATTCAATGACCAACAAATACAAATGTTATTTATACATGTACATGTACTTAAACATAACTGTATTAGCTCCAGAAGGAGAATTTACACCATCTTTTAATGTCTTCAGTGGAATTATCCTAGATCAGAATCTATTTGAAGTCCACACCAAAGTCGTAATCTTCATTTTTGCTTCCGAGTGAGGCCATTGCACCTTCCAAGGCATCTGAGAGCTTCCCAGCAATTTTATCTGAAATAGACAAACATATTTCAAGAAGAGATCCAAATGATTTGGGTTCTCCAAGACTTTCCCCCATGCCTAATTTTTACTAATAGTATTGTACGGTTCACACCGTGTTAATATTAGAATCATAATATATAGCACTTTTCTGACATTATCATAATAAGATTTCAACATGGCTGCCAGGCAGCCATCTTGAAAAATTGACTTTGGCAATATCTCATCAGTAGTAAATGTTACGATGTTTCAATGTTGTCTAAATTTCTATGCAAGTATCCTGTACATTCCTGCTAATATTTCAGTCCCAAGGAACGTCACGTGAGGCCACCAGGTGGCCATCTTGAAAAATAGAATTTTTGACATCTGTGACCTAGGCAGGAAAGCAGTTTGTTCACAAATACCACTTGTATTCAGAAATTGTACTCCTTCTGGGTGCCATCACCTGAGTTTATGTCATTGACTGATAATACTGATCAGATCATAAAAATACTTCTTCCGACTTGGTGTGTTCAGCTTTATCTTATCTGTACTGATCCTTCAACATTCACCATGCGAGTCACAGTTTCACACTTAACCATGGAGACTTATCACAGAGGTGAGCACAATGGCCCTGGCCATTTCATTAACGTTAGAAATAGCATCTGGTGCAAGATCTTGGTAGATTTCATCAGGTTACTTCCGCCAGCCGTGACTAACGAATGAAATCGGGAATCCCCAACTTGCTACTGGCTTACAGCGATACTATGAGTTGAGAAACCTAGCTTTTTCTGTTGCAATCCAGCAAGCTGTAGTAGTATAAAATGGCCTCGCTCTTGCAACAGAGAGGTCACTACAGATTCAGAAACGGTTCAACACAGCTCACTACACGTCGGAACAACTCAGAACAGGCCAGTTTAGCGGAGTTCTTATCTTGAGACCTGCCGATATTTTACTTTAGGATCAGACTACTCAGTTTGTTATACTTCAGGACTTGTTATATTCGAGATTAATATACGGGAATCGTGTGTAGGCTACGAAAGAGTTATTATACTACTGTTATAATTCGGCCATTCAAGTCTAGGCATCAGGGTCCGGTTGCACAATAAGCATACTAGGCCTAGTATCATTCTATGTTGGTTACCAAACTGGCTACCAAATTGGTACGGTTGCACATAACTATGCTATGTCTGGTATCATTGTAAACAACATACTATGTCTGGTAGGGTTCAGGAGTACTACTAAGTGCTGCCATCTATGTTACTGAGTTCTTTCCTGGCTTGAATATATTGTCATATCACATGCAGTGGCATGGAGTTGGTACGGTTGCACAAAACTATACTATGTCTGGTATCATTCTATACAACATCTTGGCTTATATAATAACAAAACAACGGATTGTCACACCCAGTGCACATTGTGCTGTCAGGTGGAAGTCATTCAACTTGGCTTAGTACTTTACTATCCCACAAAGTATGTTCCACATAGTTGTGTGCCTAGCATGCTTTTGTGCAACACTCCTGGAAGACACAACTAACTAGAATGCTACTAGGCATTTGGAATGCTACTATCTCCTAGTTGGCTTCTAACTTAGTAGGCTTTTGTGCAACCGGCCCCTGTTTACTACGTTTGTAGCTGTTTACTACGTTTGTAATAGGCACACCTGTCGTGAGTATATTCCCCTTTCCTCGTTTATCGGCTCAGGATTGTTTTACGAATTAAACATCCAGAAGATCCGCACAAGGACAAAAACGGAAATACATTCTTGAGTATGTTACTGTGTGGAGTTAGATAGGCTTAACTACACTCCACGTGGTTTCTGATCGTGGTAAGATAACCCGCGAGACCTCAAACTTGCCAAGCTAGTGCTCCCCCCAGAGCAGTCCTAATTTACAAGGATTTCTCGGTTATTCGTGAGTATCCCGGTTATTCCATCTCAGAAACCACTTTGTCTTTGCACGAACTAACACTGTTTTGCTGTCAGGACTCTCCGTCATTTGCTCAGGTATTGGACAGGTGATTCGGAGTTACCAGGAGGAAACCTATCGGAACTGTTTTAACAGATTGTGAGTAATCTGCTGTTGAAACGGTCCCCATATCAGGTACGACAACGATATTTGTTTACGAGGAAAGCATAGCAACATACTCGGACTCTGATACGTTCCCCATCTACAAGCATCCCGTACAGGTATTGCCGCCTGTACTTCGTTACCGGAACTACTCTGACATACGCAGACGATCCCGTAGGAACTTTAGGTTAAAAGCGTGGAGTTCCCCCAGACAACCACCAACGACCCCCAACATACTATTCCATTCACGACCCGTACACGGTGGAGACCTTTTTTTTTGTTTAAAGACCCGTACAGTATGGCGGCTAAGGCCCGAAAAATGGCCAAATCGTTCATTTTGTGATAAAAGCACCAAATTTGGCATAGACGTAGTCTGGACCAATACCTATCATTTCATGACGGGAGCCCCGACGAAATCACCCCCTGAGAGCCACCATCTTGGATTCCAATCTGGCCGCCATTTTGGACACCTTTTTCCACATATCTCGAATTCTAACAGAGATAGAAGCACAATTCCAAGACCTATACCCACATTTTCGGGGTCGCCGAATCGAGATCGGAAATGACGTCACATGTCCGCCATATTGGATTCCAAGATGGCCGCCACACCAAACGCATTTGCAATCTGAACGTCAGAGAACGATTCGTGCCAACATCGTAACTCTGACGTATATCGGACAGCGCCATATTGCTCCGTGAACTACTTTGATGAAGATCGGTTCGAAAAGACTGTTCAAACTATCTACATGTATTTGAATGATCTAAGTCACCAATTAGGCATTGTGAATGTTGCTACANCGAAACGTGCCACCAAAAGGCAAAATTTTGAACTTTGACCTCTGTGACCTTGAAAAGTAGGTCAAACCAAAAATCCTTTATATATGTAATGTACCCTCAGCAGATTCACCTATGATAAAAATTTGGAGGTGATCCAGTCATTAGTTCAGGAGTTATTGCACTTTTCGTGTTTTGAGTTTCTGCCACCTGGTGGCCAAGCTGAGAGTCGAATCGGACCGAAACTTGGTGTAGTAGGTCATCTGACATAGGGGTATATATGTACCAAGTTTCAGGTCAATAGCACCCGCGGTTACGAAACGTGCCACCAAAAGGAAAAATTTCGAACTTTGACCTCTGTGACCTTGAAAAGTAGGTCAAATCAAAAAACCCTTACATATGTTATGTATCCTCATTAGATACACCTATGATAAAAATTTGGAGATGATCCTGTCATTAGTTCAGGAGTTATTGCACTTTTTTCGTTTTGTGTTTTCGGTTTTAGCACCTGGTGGCCAAGCCAAGAATCGAATCGGGCCGAAACTTAGTGTCGTAGGTCATCTGACCTAGGGGTGTATATGTACCAAGTTTCAGATCAATAGCTCCAGCGGTTACGAAACGTGCCCTGCTAACGGACAACGACGACGGACGACGACGGACGACGGACACACAACCATTGTATAAGCTCACCACAGGTGAGCTAATAAAAAATTATAAGGGAACTATTTCTAGTCTGCGCAAAGCTACAACCGCATCACTTCTGACCTGATCACCGACCATATGGTGGTCGAACTTAATCCGCTATATACGGACGAGGTGCTTTCAATGGCTGCCCGAAGGTTGCCGAAAGCTTCCGAGTCGAAGACGATTGACGCATTTGGTCATGATTGACATTCGTGGGCACGACGTATGCTACGCTCGGGCACTTTAAACAGGGAATCCCCGGTTCTATTTATAGACTACGGCGATCCCGATTCATTTAGCTGAAAAAGTTCATTATCTCAGCCAAATTTGAACGTAAGTGCACAGGAACCTTTTCATCGCGAGAGACCAATTAGATCTTTAGACTGTGCAAGCAGTCTATGGAAAAGCTCCGAGGTACTTTCATCAAAGAATTCAAGGAATTTCAGACACCAGTGTTGTCAATTAAAGGGAGACATGCGAAAAATAGCGACAATGCGAACTCCATCTGAGTACTATAATTCGCTGTGTGGTGGCGCGGTAAAACATAGTTACACATCTTTTCGTGCGGTGCCGCCACTAGATCAATACCTAACCGATAAATCTAGTTTGGTTCCCGAATTCACTGCCAAGTCAAATTTTACGTGCATGCCCTAGTTTGACCGTGGAGGAAAGAAAAAGTGGTAGAGAAAAAAATTATGTGCCTGTGAAAACAATCTACTGACCACACCACTGAGTGGTGGTGTGGTTATAAATAGCGCCTAGCGCTGACGGCCTATTCAAATCCCCGTCACGAATGTCAATCTTGACCAACAGGTGACCACTACGTAGTGAAATGGGCGTTGCTAATCTTGAATTATGGATTGATGTTATAGAACCGACTCTACGGTAGGCCTATATACAGTACTGTACCATGGTTTCACTTCCGGGGTCAATGAGGTGGCCTAAAAACGCCCATTTTTTTCAAGAATACCTGTTTAGAATTAGGATATGTCGTTCAAATCATTTCTCTTTGATCCGATCAAACAGAAATGATTTGATCGGATTTGATCATCTAGGCCTCGTAAACCTCGAATAGGCCTAGTTACATACGATCTGGCGGAAAATGGACCGAGGTGGTGTGAGATTCGGGAACAGAAATTCGGCTGTTCAACTCGATTCCAGAACACCGTTCTCTGCACCAGAACAGATAATCTTCAGGGAGTCGAATACACCCGGTTGCACAATAAATCATTTATTTAGGAATAAAACACACTTCTCTAAAATCTATCCCTCATCTCACCCTCGTTCCCGTAACTCTAATCCTCATCCTGGGAAAGCGGTGTACCGGGAACTCTCATTTTCATTTTCCGGGAATCCAGGAATCCAGAGAGTCTGGATTCCCGGAAAATGAAAATGAGAGTTCCCGGTATACCGCTTTCCCAGGATGAGGATTAGACTGGTTCCCGTCTTTGCCGCTGCACTCCCGCTGACGCCCACGTTCCGCTATACAAGGACAGGCACAATCGACGTCATCTTCGGAGGTACTCGGCTACATTCGGACGGCCATCGTAACCTACCTCGACTGTATATAGGAGCCTCGGCGTAGTAATCATCTCGCAAATCACGAGATAATTCAGTGATTCGCCGCAGTGAGTGGGGCGTCTGTGACATTGACCGTAACCTTCCGCACTTGATGATATAGTGCAGACCAATGCTGATACTTTCTCACGTATAAATGGGTTCTCTGCACATTGTATCGGTGGGATAATTTTTGTAGAATCTGAAGTTATTCAGTGGATTAAGGCACATTTTAGGCAGTGATAACACCGAGGATGGACAACGTTACAATGTCGAAACAAAATGGCCGACCAGCCTTCACTTCACCACTTGAGAAGTTCAACCTGCTGCTATAGCGTGAGTGACCCTTCATCAGCAACGGTAACATGCTTCAACTCATTTTTCTATGTGTAGCAACACTCACAATGCCTAATTGGTAACTTTTATCATTCAGATCGATAGATTTGAACAGTCTTGTCGAGCATGACCGAAGAAGTAGATCCCGGAGCAATATGGCGCTGTCCGATATACATCAGAGATACGATGTTGGCACGAATCGTTCTCTGACGTTCAGATTGGGACAGGCACGGGGCAGCCATTTTGACAGGAATTCCTGTCCACGCCACTGCGCACCCTCCCTGCGCATCGCTACTGCGCAGCTTTTTGCGCAATGTTTGTAACTATATAATTGTGAAACAAAATGTGAAAAACTCGAGGGTCCGTCGGATGGGACTAAAAGCCGTGGTCCCTTGTACCTGAGTGTCTATGCCAGGGCAAGTAAAAGACCCCACACAGGTGGACTGTAGCCTGTCGTGGACTCCATACCTCCGGCAAAAACCCAAGAGGGTTACGACGCCGGTAAATGATATGATAATGATATGATATGATAGATCAGATTCACGTGTTTCTACTGAGAGCTGTGCCATTTGACAGATCGTGGCTATAAGATGCACACCAATAACACTGAGCAGCATGCATCTGCGCATAGGAGTCGGCCTACAATCAGGAGATGGCCAACGAACAGGGTTTTGCGAGAGGATAAGTCCCCTAGTCCACAAGGCCTGCTCAACACCTAGAAAGTACTCACAGTTTGTGCCTGGTGTGTGTGCAAATCAATACAGCCATGAAAATTCTCCGAAATACGATGTAATCCACTTCTGAGGCTCTCAAACTGCTTCGGCTTCCACCAAATTGTTCACTTACCACGAAATACCACAGCGCCATCTTGGATAACGGAAAGGGTTTTCCCCGAACAAATATAGCTCGTGACGTCATAACACTGGTACCCCGTGCCTGTCTTTGAATAGGTAGCAGTACACAGTTAGCCCGGATCGTCTCAATGGGCCTTTTGGTGAACACTTGCTGCGTCACACCAACATTCACACAGACAAAAATCAATATTCTTCGAGATGAACTCCTAAGTGATAAATATCATTGGAAAGCACGAAACAAATTTCTAATGGAGGAGACAAATTTGAAGGATGCCACTTATCCAGCAAGGAGTAAAGGCAGGATCAGTAGGTTACCTTGGAGATCTGTCAACAGGCCAGAGCTGCACACGTGGAGGACGACGGCTACGTTTGGGTGAAAATATTTTGAAAACGAGACACAAGATTTTAGCGAAAATCCAAATCAGCCTAGCAGAAATGTCGTAGATTTGAAATGTGAAAAGAAAATATTCAGTATTGCTTCTACTATTCAAAAATCAAGCAACCGACGACAAACTCATAACAGTTGCGCCTACACACCTGCCACATCTCAATCAAAAGAAATCGACTTTTTTATACGCACTGTCGTATCGGGTACACATGCGGACTGATACAATAAGCTAACTGTGTACTGCAACCATAGCGGAGCCGCAAAGACGGGAACCAGTCTAGATGAGGATTTCAGCGCCATCAGATCACTTGATCACCGGTTGATGTCGAAGCTACATAGACCTGTATATTCACTCATGAGAAGATCACAAAAATAGGCCTACTTTGTCAACTCGGAGGATCGGTTTTTAAGATGGTGTCATCCGCTCTGTTCACAATTTTGACGCTTGCTGTGTTGGTGAATTTCATTGGCAAAGTGACTCCAGGTCATCCTGCTTGTACCAACAACTGTGGTAAGTAGGCTACGGTACCGGTGTAACCTCTACCAGTGTTCCCCATCTCTGAGTGTTTCCCTCCTATTGTCTGACGGAATAAGCTGCGAAAGATGTCTATCTATCTGCTAGCGTTTCCCAAACAATAGGGGGACACACTCACCCACAGAAACACTGGCAGATATTAACACTTGTACTTAAATCATCTTTCACTTTCACTTTCACTTGCTGAATTAGAACCTCTTCCACCTCTGGTCGATGACAAAGATAGGAGGGGCGGATCCAGGATATTTTTCAGGAAGGTCTGAATATTCTAAGGTCTGCGTGAAGAAGACCTGGCGCGGTTCCACATGACAAATGCATGACAGTTTTCTGTCAAAAGCCTGCTGCCAGACAGTACAGTCGAAGTCAACCTTACTTCAACAAGCGAGGGACATCGGAGCGATGTCAATGGTTTCCGATGTTTACTGTAGATGCAGGTAGGCCTACCAGTGTAGTGTGTAAAGCGGGCCATACACGATCAATATTATTGCGCAATATGGGGCTCAAAATAGGGACATGTGCTTCTGGAACGATGGTTGGAAGAAGGATTGGCAGTAATATTGCCCATTTTGGGCCTCATATTGTGCAATAATATTGAGCGTGTATGGGGGACTTAACAGATATGTAGCTGCTAATTGTTGAAGATATGAGCAGTTCTGGTAACTGAGCTGTTTTATATTGACCGTGGCCTAATACCTTCAAGGTCATTGCATAATCTGGAAGAGCATCCGCAATAACCTAAGTTTCATGTTGGTTCCATAGTGCCAGGTAGACTTCTAGACTGTTGTATGTACTAGCATATCTCACTGGCGAGCACATTGAGGCAGTTAGTTTGTCTAGAATGTTCTGTGGTAGAGGGTCTGTTGCTTTATTGATGAGTTTATTTGGAGAGGGGTAGTTTATTAATTTATTAATCGTTAACCGTCAAATCCTTGAGCAGTGAGGAGTTTTGACTTTCTAAACAGCAGCATCACATCTGGTTTATTAATCAGCCTTATTAAATCTCCAGGCTAATGCCAAGGTGACCCAGATTCATGATAGCTAGCTTCACATGCGTCCCACCGTGTGGTAGTAGGTCACTGCCATTCTTGTAGATGGCAGCGCAGGTCACAAATGCTTATTATCATTGGTCGTGGCTCGTTGGTAGCATGCTTATTAGGTTTTAGTTATAATGATATATCATAGATGGCGCTGGGTCTGAATATATTATGGGCGATATTTTTACGATTTTTGAGTTACCACGTGGGACTGTTTTTATTTCGGAATACCTCGGATTTCCGTAACGTTATGAGTCGATTTACCGAAAAAAAATATTTTTATCACTTTTCATACAATGCAGGCATTATAGCCTGTGTATCTTTCCCGAAATCCACTATTGCTTTTTTATTTGCTATAGAAGTCTTTACTTGGATGAATTATACTGACACCTCCAAGGTCTTTACTTTGGTGTAAGAAANGCGTGGCGGCAAACGCGCGAAGCGCTACCGATCAATACCACGGGTCACTCACTCTCATTCCACCTCAGAGACGGGCTCAGGCGAAATGTGATAAATTTACCCAATATGCCAGCGTCACGCGTTGTGAAGGCGGATTTTGTTCATGGAGGGCCGGACAAGTTTATTTTGGAGTGTCCAAGTCGGGTAGACCGTTGAAAAGTGTTACGGATTATAACTTTGAGGCTGTTTTAGGTTGGGAGAATTTTCTTGCAACGTCATCGGGTCAAAGGTTATTTATCACCGAACGTTTCCGAAGTTCGCCAGTGTATATGTGTATTCGTTACTGCCATCGTCATGATCGCCTCAACGAAGATTGCCCATGTTGCCAGACCTACCACATTGTATAGTCTGGACGCAAAACCCCCATTTTTTAGAAAGTGTCCTTTTTCGGAAAACAGCACTTTCCCTCCATTTTCCGGGACATTTTTGACGGTAGATCCAAAATCCGAGGGGTGCCACTTTGGCAACCTGTGGCATTCTGAGAAAATCGCGTTACCATGGCAACGGATTCAAATATGTGCGTTTTTTGTTTAACACCTATTTCTCCCGTCTTACCGGTAGGATTTTGAAAAATCAAACGACTGTTCATATAGTCCATTATCCCATTGATCTTTTGCCGGTACCGATTTAAGGGACAGATGTCAAGGTCATAGAGAAAGGTCAAGGTCAAATAGAAATTTGACGTTTTTTCTCAGTCACACAAAGAAATGTGATTTGTTTTAAGCATCATATTTTAAGTTTTATTATAGATACAACATCGTATTTCATATGAAAATTTTCTACAGGCGGTGTTCTTCCAGATAACACCAAACATTGTGAAAAATAGTTTTTAGGATTACGCACAGCAGACAATCAGCACAGTGTAGTCTCACAGGCTTTTGCGTCATTTGACGTCGGATGACGCAGCTAAAATTTTCATCCGCTAATAGCCTAGACCTCTGCTAGGCTAGATAGAAGCTATTTACATTTACTTTGATATGTAGCACATTCACTGCGACAATAATATGAAAATTAGAGGATAATCACCAGCGTCATCCATGACGTTATGCAACAATGGCCCATTCCCAACGTATGAAGACCGTGGTTTACAATATCGTTTCTACCTTCTCGTTCAACTATTTTACAACTGATTACGCGCTGTTCGTAAACTACACTAAGCGCGGCTTTCCATTGGAGTGTTCCCGATAGCGGGGAAGAAGGGTTGTGTTGGTGTTCCATCTGAAATTAACGATCAACTCTCACAGCAAACAACACTGACGCATGCCATCTCGTCGTTGCTGTCGAAACGAAGCCGTGACTATTCACGATCACCGCACACGCGGAAAAGAACGAGCAGGCCCGTTCAGTTGAACGCGCGTATACACGCTATGAAAACTCACCCTTCGGTCTATGAGATACTTTATCCAAAAGTCTTTTTAGAGTTAAAAGCATTAAAATGCCAGACGCCCGGTGGGAAAAGGCAGTTTTTACCGTAACCGCCTGACCGTTCGCGACTTGAGCCTATCTACCGGTCACCAGACGGACGCCGGACCAGCGTTTGTGAACGCCCGGCGTGGACCCTGCACAATCCCAATGCTGATTTGCATTCAATCGTTGTTTTCGTGCATTGCAACTGCCTTAGTCCATATGTTGCTGCACTCGTCTCCTCCGCGGCAATTGCAAAATATAGTGCACGGCAAATGGTCACTGGAACAGCTGCATCTATTTGAGGAGCATGGTCTCTCACTTGCACAACCACATCGAATAAGTTTCAGTACCTCTTCCGGAGCAATCGCGACATCAGTCGGTAGTGCCACGGGTGTCAATGCTGAATCATTGGACTTGCTCCAGCCGTACTCAGTTGGGTCTGCGTCTGGCGGGTCGATTTCCAAAGCCCCTTTCCAGATTGCCGTTTGCAGGTGAGCTCGTTTGACGTTTTCTCCAAAGGCCTCTGTCGTTGGTGGAAGGCTTCGCAACTTGGGGGATGAATTAGTTTTTCTGTTCCCAACTTTTTCTAACCATGTCAGATACCGTAACTTGGACATTGAAGAATCTGCTGGTAACTTTCTCGCTCGTCCATAGCATGCAGCAACGAATCCAGATGCTTGTGCTATGACGTCCTCGATACTCTGGTTTAGGTCACCAAGCTTGTCAAGGGAATGCCCCTTTGATAGAACATCGATGGCTGTTGCTTTTCCTATTCCCCACATGCATGCAACTGTGTCGCAAACGCTTATTGCGTGTGCAGCAAGTAGGTCTGGAAGGATGGAGCGATGTTTTTTGGCTGTCTCACCAATGTCAATCATCTTCGCATCGGCGCTTGTTCCCACCATCACGAGGTTGCATGTCAGTTGCTGGGAATGGTGAAAATGAAGTAGCAGAGCGAATACATCAGTGTCATCAGAGATAACCTTGATGGAAGTGATTCCTCTCTTGTTCAGTGCGACAACCTGGTGGGCTATAATGACGTCAGCTTCTTCGTGACGGGTGGTCAGATCTGGACGGTCAATGATGTTACCCTTAAAACATTCGTGTGGGACGTCATTCCGGTCAGTTACGACTAGCTTGTTCTCTAATTTAGATATTCGGGCCTGATTGAGAATGTCCTCACAAATCATGTCAATGACTTGTACTTTGTTTTCCGTGACAGTCAGAACGACTTGCTGCGGAGGGAGTGGAGAGTCTGGAGTCAGCTTGTGTTTTCTGCTTGCCCTATCACCGGCTCGATTATTTCTAGTGCTGTCCTTGATGCTGGAGGGGAAATAACGATCGAAAACTAGGTAGACATCACCTACTGCGAGTTTGTTCATGATATACTTGACGAAGGCATTGATGAAGTCCTGTACAGTTCCACTGCATGGCCAAGAGATCACCCATAATGCTGCACATCCGTCAATAATTCGTGCCTTGCTTTGAACTGGAGTTTGAGGCTGCTTGACCGTTTCTACCATCAACTTCCTCTTCAATGTCGACTTGCCCTTCGCCGCTCTCATGTCACCGTAATCATCGAATAGGGATGTGGGCGCTGGGGACAACTCGTGATGGAATATGTTTTCCAAATCAAACTGCCGAGTGCTAGCAAGGCCCATCACTCTTGCGTATATGAGCTCCGGGTCACAGGCGACTGGTTCCCCACGAGCACGAAGTCGCTTGTTGTTAGGTGTAGTCATGGTGGTAACCGTTTTCGGAATCGTTCCATGAAATCCTGTTGGCAGTGAAGACTCAAAGCTGGACATCAGCTTTGTTCCCAGAGAAAGCGAGTCATCAACGTTGGGATCCTCGGATATGTGACCCGTGACGATGTTGACTAGACCTGATGGGTGCTGCTGTGGGTCTAACGGGTCGATACATCGGACCAGTTTATCCCTCATCGCGGCTCTATCGACAGAGTCGGCGGCGATCCTTGACGTTGCTTCCTCCTTATGTTTTTCCTCGTCAGGTCCTACGGTCTTTCTACTGTCTGTCATGTCGGCTAAGTCTTTGACCAATTGGCTGCAGGCGTGAAGACTCAGTGCCCATCTCTTCAGTGCGGGTTGGTTTAGCGTTATGCCGATTATTCCTCCAGGCCCGTGTCCGTACCTCATAAACGTGGATTCGATGAACATGTCGCTCCATATCCCATTCCACACCCCGGACCTGTGCCGCATCACATGCTCACCATTCTTGAAGTGACGTAGAATGTCAGATGGAAGTGATTCCATCTGACGTAGGTAATGCAGTCCATATCTGGCATAGTTTGTATGACCAGCTGCGAAGAAATACGGCATCATGGACGCTGTGGTTTGAATATGGAGCTGCCAGTTTCCTGTCCTCTCGGCACGAACAAACTGCATCATAATCAGAACAGGTTTTATCAGACAGTCAATCCACAACTTTGCAGTTCTGCTAGAGGCAGCCTTCTTTTCAAGCGTGTTGCTCATGTCGCCATGGGTGTCAGATGTCATGAGTACCTCGCGGAGAACTTCTTCCACCAGCAGTCTCAACGCCCTTGTGTTCTGTGGGAAGTTTTTTCCCGTCAGCATTTTTGGCACCCCTCCAAAACCGGCTTTAAGCACGTCTTCCAGGCCCGAATTGAGCATCAATGTCCCGACACACCCGACAAAACTCATGAGCATGTGCATGCCTCCCAATCTTGGAATGAAGTCAACAAACTCTGTGCTGCTGCTCCAGATCACATGCACCATCACCCGGTAGAGCTGCTGGTCAGCCGTAAATACCGTGTATCGCTGGCCACAACGGTTGCTGAGCTTCTTTGCCTCGATCATGGCGGTCTTCATGGTGGTGGGGTCGCTGGGTGTCATGTCTATTAGAGGCAGATACTTTGCTTTGGTTGCTGTCCCTGGTCTGGTGCCTAACTCTCGGAGAATCTTCTTGTTGAAGCCAGAAAATTCTGGGGTTTCCGCCGGGTTCGAAACAACCGACTTTAGGAATCTGAAGTCTAGTTCATTGGCATGATTGGCAATTACCTGGGTCTGTGCAATGTCGGACAGTTTTTTCACGGCCTTGACGTTTGAACCACTTGGCATTGGTGGCTTCTTTTGTCCGTAGTATTGCATAATGGGTATGTCTGATGATAGTTCCACTTTCGTATCTTCGCGCCCCAATCTCGGTATGTTTGGCACGTCACTCGGGATGTCCTCTGCTGCTGTACTGGTCTGCGTGAGAAGCATAGCCAAGGCGTGAGTTGATTTCAACCCGTTCTGCGACGAAATATTGGCATCAAAGTTATCTGCAACCACCTGTACCAGTCCATTATTCGCATCAAACACACCTTCTGAATCCTGGATTGAGGAAGCTGCCTTAGCAGATGATGTCTTGAACGTCAATACCTCCTGATAAGTGCAACACGCACCGAAGCTTGACATTTTGTCCACGAGGCTCCTCTCTCGGAGTAGAACACCCAAGGCAACGAGTAGGTTTGTCGGGTGACTTAACAAAACACTAGTTATGATATTGCCTATCATTATTGCTGGTAACGTGTCTTTCAGTTTTGGTGACAAGTGCTCCAGGAACAACATCAGAGATGGGCTCACAGCCTTCTTGGCACTACTTATATCAATTCTCGATTGATAATTGTCATTGGATATAGGAAGTCTCTTTGATTCTTTTACAATATCTTTCACTAGGTTCGCATCAGAACAGGGTGCCGAGTCGGGATCGCATGTGCGTAGTGTCTTCGAAGCCATATCTCTAAAGATCAGCAAACTTGAGGTGCCTCTCGCGGTGAAGACCAGCAAGTCACCACTAAAGTGCTCTTCCAGCTTTTTGATAAGCTCGTGCTTTGCATCTTTATACAATGTGGACCCCGAATGTTCAGTATACAACCGGTGAACTTCGGACGATGTCCAAGTACGTGACCTGTTTTCTTTCAAAATGGTAGCAACCTTCCGGAATGCAGTGGCATCATTGAAGTTACTGTCGGCCTCCTGATCCTTGCTTGACGTTGTTGCATGCTTCGTGTGTCGCACTTTCATAAATGACGAAAGGCAGGTTCTGTGATAACGAGCGCACGCATCTGCTAAACTCCTGACGGATCCAATTCTTAATCTAATCCTCTCTGACTGATCGTCATCTCGTAAATAACACGCCTCCAAAATCTTTCTCTTCATTGACTCTTCATCACCATTAAGACACTCTGATATGTTTCGATTAACTTTTGGATGTTTCTTGTCAAATGTACATTTGTTTGCACATATGAAACAGTACGATTCGAATTCGAATTTTTCGCCATGCCGTTTCAACCGTTTTGGGCATAGGGCCGCGTTTTCAGCATCATCTGTAAAACTTACTTTTCGTTTGAGATGTCGCTTAACATGTGTCTTTGATGTGTACGTAGACACACAATTTTTGTGGCACATAAGTGGTCCGCTGCTAAACTCCAGTCGTCGTTTCACGTTCTGGTCTCGTCGACGTTTGCTCGATGAGATGATTTTCTTCTTTCGAATGTTTGTGATGTTGATAAGCGGCGTACGAACATCTCCGCAGTTGAAGAAACATTCAGTGGGTGATTCTTCCATGTTGCCTGGTACAATCGTATTCTGAAAATATGAGCACATTTCCATTAGAAATTGTGTTCATAAAATAATCCGATGCCTAAAAATAGGCTTACATGTAGGCCTAAATAATTTCACCTTACGGTTTCTTACGAAATTCTGTATATGGTCCTCATCGCAACACCCGGCAACAGAACTTTTAGTCAAGTGGCTTGATACCAGAAGGGATGGGTTTCATACTGACCAAAAATAATTTAAGTAAATTGTTCTGACGACGAACTGCTTTTCCTGTCGGGGAACGGGGAAATAATGAGCTGATAAATATTTTACGCAAGCCTCATGAGTAGGTCTTCTCGCATACGGGTTTACAGTTCTTACCTGATTCACGTGTGGGAATCTCTCATCTAAGGTGACGTTCACAGTGAATGGAATATGACCATCCTGGGTGATAGCAGCTGCTGAAGCAGATGATGCGCAACAAATAAAACAATGATTGTTAATGTCAGTCTCGATTTAACTCTCACAATAATTATCAAACCTATTAAAGTGGACACTGGCAACAAGACGGACCGGTGTGTACAGTATAAAATTAAAAACATGATAGGAGGAGAGAGGATAAGATACACTTACATGTAAAACTGAGTAGGCAAGCTTCATGAGTAGGCCTTATAAACATTCAGTGGGTGATCCTTCCATGTTCCCTGGTTCAATCGTATTCTGAAAATAAAAGCACATTTCCATTAGAAATTGTGATAGGAGGAGAGAGGATAAGAAACACTTACATGTAAAACTGAGTAGGCAAGCTTCATGAGTAGGTCTTCTCGCATACGGGTTTACAATTCTTACCTGATTCACGTGTGGGAATCTCTCATCTAAGGTGACGTTTACAGTGAATGGGATATGACCATCCTGGGTGATAGCAGCTGCTGAAGCAGATGATGCGCAACAAATGAAACAATGTAACATTTATCAGGGTCGATGTGATTGTTAATGTCAGTCTCGATTTAACTATACAGAATAATTTATCTAACCTAAAGTGCCCATGCAACAAGAAGGACCAGTGTGTACAGTATAAAAACATGATAGGAGGAGACAGGATAAGATACACTTACATGTAAAACTGAGTCGGTTATTTTGTCAATATACTCTCTACGGAATATCTTGGTATCATCCTGGTTCCGGTGCGAACTGAAAAAGAGGAAGCGTTCTGTTAAATCCAGCGTTTTCTTATTTGGCGGAATTAAAATAACGGCACCTCATACGCCTATGTGAATACATGTGCGATGCAGGAGGAAAGTGTCCTCTGTGTCCCAAACGGCTCTCATCTAATAGCGAGTAGATTCTGCTATGAGGGGTCACTTTCGTTATGCGTCCAATTACGGGCCATCCCACAATGTAGGACAGTGATCCTGTCCTTTGTCGCAGTTTACCAGTGACCGATTCCAGGCCATAGGGTTCCAGGCCCATAGAGTTGCAAGATACATAATGTACTTTGCGATCGTACCCTTTNTTGTGGCCCGAGTGTCTGGGGTCCATTCTGCAATTGCCGAGGGTGCCGAGGGTCATTCTGCGATTCAGACATGAGTAAAGGGCGGGCGTCCATTGGCGCGTTCCCGTGCGCGGAAATGCTCCAAAGCAGTGTTTTTTCTGCGCCTTGACCAACGATGCGGAAACAAACAATCCTTTTGAGTATCTCCAATGGAACTAAAGCCACCCTTCATATCAATGTCGGCATTATACCTGTATCTGCAGAAGGAATGTCTTAGGTTCTTGTGAAACTTCCAATAGGCCTACGGGATTCTAGGACAATTTCCACAGGACATCTGCCCCCGGACGTCTGCCCCCCTGAAATTTTGCCGCTGAGACATTTTCCCCTGGACATCCCCTACGACATGGATACTTACCGGATGTTTGCCCTTGGACCCCCCCCCCAAATGGACCTCACTGAGAAGTGACTGGGCGTACCTGATGTCCGGGGAGGGGGCAGCTGATGTCCGAGGGGGGAATGTACGGGGGCAAGGGTCCCTGGCTGGGGATAGATCCGGAGTTAAATGTCCAGGGATAAATATCTGGGGGAAAATGTCCGCCTTCGTCCACCACCGCCTACAGGAAGCATATTCGTATTTAGGCCAGGGAGGCCTAGAGGAAACATTCGTCCGGTGGTGGTCTGTGGTAGGCTAGGCCTAGGACCTAACATCATGCAACCAGACCATTGGCTTTTTACAAATGCCAGCATGGGAAACATTCATTTCAGAGGAAATTATCAATCTTGTATTCACCTTAATACAGTTTTTCAATAATTCCCGCAATCAGCAGGTTGCAAAACTTACCACATTTCCAAAGAAAAGGAAAAGTTGACTGCAATCTCCGGAAATCGAACTTGGTCTCGCTGGACGTCTGACCACCAGTTGTTGCAGCACGTCGCCAATGACGTCAAAAAATGACGTAGATTTTATGTCATTGCTTGCGCTGAGGGCCTCCAGCATCATTTTCTCTTAATATTTCTGCAGCCTTTTATCAAACCGCCTACCGCTGGTATGACGTCATGAAGCAAATACGGGAAAAATGACGCAAAGCCAATATGGCTGTATGAAGTTTCATTGCCTTTCATTCATTATTCCATAAGCGCGACTCTTACGTGAACTCGAGTTTGAGGAATAAGCTAGGCTCAGGTGAGCCACACCTGAACAACCGGGCATTAGGCCCGTATGCACCAGAGAGGATCATCCCCAAGTTGAAGCTCAGATCAACTTTGATCGGTGTCAAGTTCGGGATCAACCGAAAACTGGTATGCACCATGAGGATCAAGGTCTGAACTGATCCAAAAGTCAAACCTGGTCACTGGCAGGTTTAACTTTCGGATCAAGCTTCATGCAAAGTTGCTCACCATGGCGAAGTGGCCAGACATGGTTTATATCATTGAGGTTTTAGAAGAAAACCCAATAATCCCTGTTCCCCCGACTTATACGAGATCGTAATACTATAGTAATCAGTTTTGGGGGTATAATTATGATGAATTCCGCATTAGGTATATAAAAAGGACAGCGTCTTGATTTTCCTTGATTTAATAAGGGATATTAGGGAATAATATCATTGTTCACTTTATACTAACTGAAACTGCATATTAATTTTTTTGTGTATTGTCACTTTGACCGGGGGAGTTGCTGACAATTTCACAC
>NMRB01003369.1:29564-53189 GCA_002633025.1 Notospermus geniculatus | reverse complement strand
CTTCCTAAGACTGCAGTACCTCTTATGCCTTAGCCTATCAAACTGAGGCATCAAATGTCAGCTGAGCGCCAGGCCCATGGGCCTCTTGTTCTGATATATACAGCATTCTTCCTTTGTAATGAAATGCCTTTTTTGCATGCATGCTGCTTCCTTTTCATGCCCGTTGCAGATGAATGTGTTGCCAATATGACAAAAGGCTACCGTCACACACCCTCTCCTCAGGAAGCAGACAACAGCACAGTGTAAAAGAGATACCGTTAACACGTTCCAGTCACGATGACTGAAGGAGCGGCCGTCAATCACGTGTTGAAATGAAACTTTCCTCGTCTCTTTGAGCATGATCTAGTCGTATTTCATAATCAAGCCTAGAACACTCTTTCGAAGACCTTTGTGTCCACCTGGTAAGACGCAATTTTTCGTTAGCCGTATAACGTACCCGTCGGCACGCTGTGAATTGCAAGAAGAACAGTATTCTTATAATGATCTTCGAAAAACTAGGTGCAGTAGAAGAACACCGCTGAGAGAAAATGTGGAGGATTGAACTCCATTTCGAGCGCATTTTATTTAGGCACAGGTTCATGGAGCCAATCAGGAATGGATGCGCAGGAAAAGAAATTTTAATTTTCTGTTTGTCTGCTACCCCCTTTGTATTGGCCTCTTCATTTCTTCAATTTTCCTACATTATCCTGGTTTGAGTTTGTGCTTTATTGTCCGTTATAATTATCATATTGTACATAAAATTGACCATGTTATTTTGTCATCTTTGTATCCGAAATTCATGTACATGTACACCCTTAGTCAATAATAAATGCCCAGCTAATTTTCCGGCATATCTCAATGAATATTTTTCATAGCCACGTTTTCTTTTCATGCGCATAATCTAGGGCCATTAGGACACCTTTTAACACCATAAAACTTGAAATCATTACACAACTGTGTTTTTGGCAAAAGTTCGAAATTTGGCCAAAATATCATGTTTTTTTAATACTCACTTGTTCGGGTTGAAACTGGCACTGTTTTGAAGCCAGTGTGTTTCTAGACAATACAATTTTTTTAAATTCAAAATTGAGCAACTTTGTGACGATTTATGATGATTTTTCTGTGGAATAAAATCCCCGCAATTCCAGTTGACGCCAAGCCACATTTTATTAATACCCTGATCACGTGCCCTAATTCAGTAAGTCTATTGAAGGCCTATTCAAACTGGGGCCTATTCAAACATTTATGTTGATCCCAATAACAGGTTACGCAGGTGTTTATGACTGTCACAAGGCCTGCATCAATGGGAGCTGACCACGATTACCCAGTGCAANGCGCATGAAAAGAAAACCTGGCTATGAAAAATATTCATTGAGATATGCCGGAAAATTAGCTGGGCATTTATTATTGACTAAGGGTGTACATGTAATCCACTTGGTTATTAATCAGACGATTTAAATTAACTGAAAAAAATTGTCATCATTCCTTGCACAAATTACAAATTACAAATGTTTATTGTTACCAGTAGATTTTACATCTAAAAGGTTGAAAAGTACAGTAAACTGGTGCTGATAGGAACAAGAAAAAGAGGAGGATAAACAGACAGGGATCTGTCTGAGGAATGTACCCTGACTGCTAGAGTGCGAAGGATTAGTGAAATAAAGAAAGAAGAAGAATATACTACATGTACGAATATACTTACTGTCGTATGTAAATGGGATTATATAAATATTTCACGTCAAGCCATGAAATAATGGAAATTATTCGTCAGGTCAAAAAATTATTTCCCGAGGCGTGGTCTATCCGTCGGCTTGAATATTCGATGTGTACCCATAAATCTGAGGATTTAGAGTATACAGCGGATGTGCGAGATCACTGCTGAAGTGGTCAACGTGAACATTACCTACAGAGATATGCAAATAGATAACATGCACGAAATTGACCAATTCAACCACAATTTGCTTGCATTCGCATTAGTCAGAGTTTCATAGCGAACAAGTGTTCCCTGCCAACTCATAGGCCACAAATTGACTAAGATGTATATACATGTAGATCCCGTGAGATTCATCGAAGTGGTAACTCAAGACATTAAAAGAGAAATACCCAACTTCGAAGATATCCATGTGACGACAATAAATGCTAATAGTATTCCCTCCACCGATTATTGGCCAATCCGCGCTGTGACGCAGTAAGCCGATTAGCGCATGTAATAATATGTATACATGTACATGTAGTCTGGTTTCGTGTCCTGCCGTATCGTGGGGCTGACTGATTTGCGACACAGAGAGTGTGACGTAATCGGCCGATTAGCGACTGTTATATTTTTCCCACTGTCTTAGACCACTACATTTTGTACACGCATTATTCGGAAAACAATCCTCGCTTCATCACAAGGTTCTTGCACTGACGATTTGAAGAATTCGCCGACATCAAATCTGTATCCAAGGCAATCTCGTACCCAGAGATTCGTTACGCTCGGGCCGAGGTTGTAGGTCGCTCCACTAATCTCTGGAGACGGCTAGCCATTTCACGCCTTAGGTGTGATTTTTGGTATCGTGCAGTTTTAGACCGAATTTTAACCACAAATGCACTGAAATGACTTGAGATGACTTTGAGTATAAAATGTTACACACAAAAATGTCCTTAGAAAGGTTTTTCGAGGGATCTGTTGTATTTATTGAGGAAAATCCACAGCAGTACTTGGCGCACTGTATAAACTTTGAGTGAAGCGGGATGCGCTGTGTGTAACGCATTTGCCTTGCATTTTGGTTTCCGAAGCCACCGCTAGGGCTTAGCCGTCTCCAGAGATTAGTGTAGCGACCATCAACCTCGGCCGAGCGTAACTAATCTCTGGGTACGAGATTGTATCCAAGGGTGAAAATTTCGAATCTTCGTCATTTTTAGCTCACCGGTGACCTACATGTACATGTATAGTCGTCACGGTGTGTCCGTCGTCGTCGTCTGTTACCAGGGCACGTTTCGTAACCGCAGGGGCTATTGATCTGAAACTTGGCACATGTATACCCCTAGGTCAGATGACCTATGACACCAAGTTTCGGTCCGATTCGATTCTTGGTTTGGCCATCAGCTGGCAAAAACCAAAAACACAAAAAGTGCAATAACTCTTGAACTAATGACTGGATCATCTCCAATTTTTTATCATAGGGTTATCCAATTAGGATACATAACATATAACGTAACGGGTTTTTGATTTGACCTACTTTTCAAGGTCACAGAGGTCAAAGTTCTACAGAAGTAATGAACCTGCCACAGTTCGTCATTATTTCACTGAGCGATTTCATATCTTGCGTAAACGTGTATTAGAGGGACCAAAAATCATCAAAGTGCTATAACTCTGGAACGGCTTGACCCAGAGTGCTCAAATTTGCTATGTGGCTCCCTCTAGATGTCCTTTTGTAAACTTTACGCCCGGGCGGACATCCAATATGGCCGCCAGGTGGCATAAACCAAAAATCATCGAAGTCCTGTAACTCGGGAATGACTTGACCCAGATTGCTCATAACTGATATGTAGGCCTACCTCCCTCATCTGTCGTGACAGTATTATGTCCAACCAGGTGAGCACATGGTCCATGGACCATTTCATGGAGCGACTGAAAATCACCCTGGCCAGTGGGAATCAGCTCGATCAGCTCCGTGAAAGAGAACACGCAGCTATGGGGAGCGCGGTGGCATAATGGTTAGGGCTGTGGACTCATGATCGGAAGATCGTGGGTTCGATCCCCGGCCGTGCCACTCTGTAACTCTCAACTGGCCTGAAATGTCCATCGTGTGCGCTATATTGTGGCTGCCCTTTGGTTTCTACAGAAAGGTTTCTGAATCATAGGCTGGGGTAATAATGTGTGAAGCGCTTAGAGAGCGTAATACGCTATGAAGCGCTATATAAGAACTCGCCATTATGTTTACGGCGGACAACCTCCTAGCCCCTACATGGTTGGCAAAGGTTGTCGCAGTTTGAGAGTACCGGAAAGAGAAGACTAGCATTACCATGATCTACAGAGTGAACAAAGACACAATAGGGAGTTTAAGAAATCAAACGATAAACGGTAACTTTACGACAACGTTATTTTTCATACTGCGAATTCACCAGCATGGTCCGTATTTTAGAATGCTCCTCAACGTAAAGGGCGGTTTACACTAGGTTGCACCAAGTTGCAAGTTGCAGCAACTTGCAACTTGTTGCAAACTACCTGAGACCGTTTACACATAGAAAAATCGATGCAACATCCAGCGTGATCGAGTTGCAACAAGTTGCATGCCCGTTTACACATGCAACTTTTATGAAACTTTTTGATCTCATCAGGTTTATGCAACAAGTTGCATGAAGTTGCATATGAAAAGTTGCGTGTGTAAACGGGCCTTTAGGAGTTCCTTAAGTCTTGTTCTCCTGTTGAGAACAACTGCCTTGAGGAACTCCTTTACGTTGAGGAGCATTATAAAATACGGGCCAATATATTGCGTTTTCGGTGCAAAAAATAGTGAGTTTAAGAAAAAAAACGTTAACGCTAACGCTAACGCTAATTACGTCAAAATGACGTCACTCCCCGAAGAAATACTTGTACAACAGATTCATTCGATGTGACGTCAAAATGATGTCAATAACGGTAGCGTTAGCGTTAACGTATGGTTTCTTAACCTCACTAATAATGTTGTCGTAAAGTTAACGTTTATCGTTTGATTTCTTAAACTCCCTATTGTGTAACGATGAATGGTAGCTTCTGAGGCTACTCCTGAAGATCGAGACGCTGTCACCTGCACTACTACGGCGAGGAAGCCGGTTCCATAGTCTTGGGGCAGCGTTTGTCATCAGCAGACTTAAGCCAGCAGCACAGGAAGTCCGGGAGTGCTTTCGGTGCCCATCGGTGGTTTACATGTAGTTATAAAATGTGTTATAACTATTAAATTGCCGATAGGTACCTGTATAGCACTCGGTATCGGACTTTCTGTGCGGTCGGCCCTGCTGATCGCTAGTGAGCAAAATCGGCTGTTGACATCTTTTGTGCGCCGCGCAGCAATGTGTGGAATCTTCTCTTCTTTTGTTTCAAAACTGTAGTGAAAGTGTCTATCTACCTCTTTTTCACAGAAAGTGGCAGTTCTGGGAAGTCTTTCCGAAAATTACCCGCATTGCAGCGGAGAAAGGCGCGGTCCAGTGTGAGAATGGCAGCACATCTCATCTTCGTCGAAAAACGCTGAGAAATGTTGAATTGAACAGTCACGTTTCCGAAACAAGAAAAGGACATCGGAGCGATGTCAATGGTTTCCGATGAGAAGTTTACTACTCTAGAGCTAGTTAACTGTGACCTTGACCTCTGACCAAATGTGTTATAACTATTAAATTGCCGATAGGTACCTGTATAGCACTCGGTATCGGACTTTCTGTGCGGTCGGCCCTGCTGATCGCTAGTGAGAAAAATCGGCTGTTGACATCTTGTGTGCGCCGCGCAGCAATGTGTGGAATCTTCTCTTCTTTTGTTTCAAAACTGTAGTGAAAGTGTCTATCTACCTCTTTTTCACAGAAAGCGGCAGTTCTGGGAAGTCTTTCCGAAAATTACCCGCATTGCAGCGGAGAAAGGCGCGGTCCAGTGTGAGAATGGCAGCACATCGCGGTCCAGTGTGAGAATGGCAGCACATCTCATCTTCGTCGAAAAACGCTGAGAAATGCTGAATTGAACAGTCACGTTTCCGAAATAAGATGTCACGTTTCAGAAATAAGACGGACATTTCCTGATATACTATTCTGTCCTAGACGTTTGTAAATCATCCCTGGCTACAGTAACGTTTGTCTTTCAACATGTCGGTTGTCGTCGTCTAAAGGCGGTGATAGACTGGCGCGTAAGCATCGCGTCGGGAAAGCGTTCAACCATGCAATCAGGGAGGCAGTTAACACGGACCGAGACACTCAATTTCAATTTCAATTTTCAATTTTCAATTTATTGCTCAACAATACAAAATTGCTAAGAGCACAAGAATCAACATATGTATACCAATACTTTACAAGATGGAGGTACAGGATATAACAGTGGGGTTAATCAACCGATTTCTGATAATGCTTTTAACAGGAGAGGGTTTTTAAAACCTTAGGTGGAGCATTGAAAAGAGCCTTATACTTATAAATGTCAGGGTTATTGAGGTAGTATCGTGGAATCAATCTATTTCTTAGGTTTGCAAACGCCTGCACGACGCGTCACGTACGCGCCAGTCTGTCACCGGCTTAAGCCTTGAGAACAGAAACCATTCGGCAATCGCCAACAGAAATCGCGTGTTTAGATTGTAATGCTGATGTTACTGGTTGTGCCCAGCGAATTTGTCATCTAACCGTCACGTACCGGTAATTCAATCTCCAACAAACCAACAATGCACTTCTTTTAACATGATCTTTATTGATGTCACTAATCAATAGTGATTCTAAAGGCTTTGCATTTTGTCTTAATTCAGGAAGTTTTTCTTCTTCATGTTCGATTTTACATGGTTGCTCATAAATATGGAATATTCTAGAATTTCCATTCATTTCCAATACACGTTTTTCTGAATTATTAGGGAGGTTTCGCAAGCGCCCGGTTAGGCCTTACGACTATCGCACGCGGAGTTGACATAATTCTGAATTAATATCCACATTAATTCAAACGAATTAATGTCTACATTAAATCGACCAATAGGATGTGATTTTTATATGTGGACATTAATTCGATTTAATGTCCACATTAAATCGATTTAATACCACCATTAATTCGATTTAATGTCCACATTAATTCAAGCAGCTACTTTCGCCGATAAATGCACAATCGACCAATCAGAGGAGACTTCTTTATGTGGACATTAATTCCATTTTATGTCTACATTAATTCGCGCCCATGCACATCCGCCGCTAAAAACTCTCCTCTGATTGGTTGATTGTGTATTTATCGGCGGAAGTAACAGATTGATTTAATGTAGACATTAAATAGATTTAATGGTGGTATTAAATCGATTTAATGTGGACATTAAATCGATTTAATGTGGACATTAATTCGATTTAATGGTGGTGTTAAATCGATTTAATGTCCACATTAAATCGATTTAATATCCACATATAAAAATCACATCCTATTGGTCGATTTAATGTAGACATTAATTCGCTTGAATTAATGTGGATATTAATTCAGAATTATGTCCACTGCGGCGTGCGATATACGACGACGTTTATCTATTGTGTGGGTATGCCCAAGCAATAGATAAACGTCGTCGTATGGCCTAAACGGGCGCTTGCATGCGAAACCTCACTATTATATTCCTGTGCATGGTGGGTCGATTTCAATGAAACTTCATCAGCTAATAGGGACATAACGGGGGCAATGGTTGCTGTGGATCAGTGTATTTTGTAAAAAACGCGGTTTTACAGAAATCAACCTCAGCGCCCCGATGTGCATAGCAATTGAGTTCCTGAATTTGATTTGAAAGTTTAATTCTTACCCTCAAACAAAACCGCTAACAAAAGTGATTTATCACCACTTGATAGAAGCTTTCCAAGCAGATTTTCAAAAGCGGGTATTTGTCACCAAATTTCGGGCAGCTCCCTACATTCACGACCCACTTGTTTCAAAACATCAGCCACAGCAACCATTGCCCCCGTTATGTCCCCATCAGCTGATGAAGTTTCATTGAAATCGACCAACACGCACAGAAATAATTAAAAAAAAACGTTTATTGAAAATGAACGGAAATTCTCAGAATATTCCATATTTATGAACAACCGGGTACTTATCAAAACCCGGTGTTAGTATTTCAAGTTAGAATCACGGCTGCGTTTTATGATTTCATAAGCTTTAATGATTTCATCAGCTTTATTGTTAATCCTAATCATTACATACATAGTAGTCCATACATAATGTTATGCACAGTTCAAAGCATGGGTGAATGTTTGAAAAATAATTAAATTCTTTAAAAATGTCTAATTACTGTGCGGAGCAGATAATAGTCTCTTATTATTTTTTTTATAATATAAAATATGTGTGAGACTAGTTCCCGTCGTTGCCGGTCCACTCCCGCACTTTGGGTGTATTCGACTCCCTGTTCTTATGTGTTCTGGTGCAGAGAACGGTGTTCTGGAATGAGTCGAACAGCCGAGAACTTGTTCGGGAACGTGTTCCTGTTCCCGAAGTTCACACCACCTCGGTCGGTGGTGCGAACGGGAACAGTCGAGAACAAAGATGGCGGACACTGGCGGCAATGGAGACGCTAGCTCAAAATTTAAAATTGCCGCGTAAAAGTGACCTAAACCCAGCTTCAGGGCTGATGGTGTCTTCCCATTTCGCCCCCTAATGGTTATTGGTTAGGGTTAGCTACATTGGTTTGGGTTAGCTACCAGTATCTAATGGATTTACCGTTAGGGGGCGAAATGGGAAGGGGCGAAGTGGGAATAAACCTCAGGGCTGATACCTAATCAATCTGCACTGAATATTTGGACTTGAGCATCCGACACGATGATAAAATTCCCATCTTTATCTATAAAAGAATTAGACAGACACACACACACACACACAGACACACAGACAGACACCATGACCAAACACAATATGGTTTCCGATCATGAGATCGGAAACCATAATAAGATGTCACGTTTCAGAAATAAGACGGACACTTCCTGATATACTATTCTGTCCTAGACGTTTGTAAATCATCCCTGGCGACAGTAACGTTTGTCTTTCAACATGTCGGTTGCCGCCGTCTAAAGGCGGTGACAGACTGGCGCGTAAGCAACGCGTCGGGAAAGCGTTCAACCATGCAATCAGGGAGGCAGTAACACGGACCGCGACACTGGCGGAACGCCTGCACGACGCGTCGCGTACGCGCCAGTCTGTCACCGGCTTAAGCCTTGAGAACAGAAACCATTCGGCAATCGCCAACAGAAATCGCGTGTTTAGACTGTAATGCTGATGTTACTGGTTCATCCTGGAACTCCACGTGTATTGGCTACGTCATAAAGACTACGCCACTACCCCTGGAAGCTTTCGCATGAATTTCTGTATTTGACCCACATCGGGAAATCAATGTACCAATCAGAGCCCGCCTGAGATTTGCCCGTTAACCTCGACTTCAGGTTTTGGCATGATACCAACTGAACTCTTCAGTAGGACAATCTACTTGCGTAGCAACTGGGAGCGAGGTAACAGAAAACAACATGGCGAATGCTACAGAATGACAGCGAGCGATTCGCGATTTCAAGGCCTAATTTTCCGGATTCAAAGCTTGAATCCGCTGCAACGACAGGCAAGGAATACTTTTATTGATGGAAACAATGTACTCGTGTGTACAAAAATGGGAAGCAGCAAGTGAATTGTACCAGTCGGCGCTAATATTGTCAGCCCACGTGTACCGGGTAGGTACTTGCCAAGCCGTGAATTTCATTAGCTCTTCCATCGATCAGTCGTACGGGGGATTTCCTGGTATAGGGGATTTCTTCCAGTTAATGGTTAAAAATAAGGATAAGTAGCAATTCCGTAATGATAAGGAAGTCAATAAACACTATACAATGACATATCTATTTGAAATAAACAGACTAAATGTGAAAGTACCAAATGCATATTTGAACGGTGGGGTGGTAACAGAGCAGCCTGTGAAATACAGGTGACGACTGCGATAGATGCCAAGGGTTTGTGCGAGCGTAGTCGGAGGGCGGAGCGATGTCACAGCCCTTGGTAGCCAAGATGTTACTGGTTGTGCCAAGCGAATTTGTCATCTAACCGTCACGTATTTCCATCTCCAACAAACCAACAATGCACTTCTTTTAACATGATCATTAATTGATGTCACTTATCAATAGTGATTCTAAAAGCTTTGCATTTTGTCTTAATTCAGGAAGTTTTTCTTCTTCATGTTCGATTTTACATGGTTGCTCATAAATATGGAATATTCTAGAATTTCTATTCATTTCCAATAAACGTTTTTCTGAATTATTAGGGAGGTTTCGCAAGCGCCCGGTTAGGCCTTACGATGCCCAAACAATAGATAAACGTCGTCGTATGGCCTAAACGGGCGCTTGCATGCGAAACCTCACTATTATTTTCCTGTGCATGGTGGGTCGATTTCAATGAAACTTCATCAGCTAATAGGGACATAACGGGGGCAATAGTTGCTGTGGCTCAGTGTATTTTGTAAAAAACGCGGTTTTACAGAAATCAACCTCAGCGCCCCGATGTGCATAGCAATTGAGTTCCTGATTTTGTTTTGAAAGTTTCATTCTTACCCTCAAACAAAACCGCGAACAAAAGTGATTCATCACCACTTGATAGAAGCTTTCCAAGCAGATTTTCAAAAGCGGGTATTTTTCGCCAAATTTCGGGCAGCTCCCTACATTCACGACCCACTTGTTTCAAAACATCAAGCCACAGCAACCATTGCCCCCATTATGTTCCCATCAGCGTATGAAGTTTCATTGAAATCGACCAACACGCACAGAAATAATAAAAAAAAACGTTTATTGAAAATGAACGGAAAGTCTCAGAATATTCCATATTTATGAGCAACCAGGTACGTATCAAAACCCGGTGTTAGTATTTCAAGTTAGAATCACGGCTGCGTTTTATGATTTCATAAGCTTTAATGATTTCATCAGCTTTATTGTTAATCCTAATCATTACATACATAGTAGTCCATCCATAATGTTATGCGCAGTTCAAAGCATGGGTGAATGTTTGAAAAATAATTAAATTCTTTAAAAATGTCTAATTACTGTGCGGAGCAGATAATAGTTTCTTATTATTTTTTTATAATATAAATATGTGTGAGACTAGTTCCCGTCGTTGCCGGTCCACTCCCGCACTTTGGGTGTATTCGACTCCCTGTTCTTATGTGTTCTGGTCCAGAGAACGGTGTTCTCGAATGAGTCGAACAGTCGAGAACTTGTTCGGGAACGTGTTCCTGTTCCCGAAGTTCACACCACCTCGGTCGGTGGTGCGAACGGGAACAGTCGAGAACAAAGATGGCGGACACTGGCGGCAATGGGGACGCTAGCTCAAAATTTAAAATTTAAAATTGCCGCGTAAATTAGTGACCTACCCAGCTTCAGGGCTGATACCCAATCAATCTGCACTGAATATTTGGACTTGAGCATCCGACACGATGATAAAATTCCCATCTTTATCTATAAAAGAATTCTCATTCTGATCCTGAAAAATCAACCGATTAACTGTTACATTCACCTTCTGGAACATTTTCCGTTGGTCGGGAACAGATCTCTGGCATCGCAGTCTGAAGCCTTGCATTATCAGCTGATCAGAACAGAAGAATAACACCAAAAGAATTGACCTTTTCATCCATAGTCTTTCTACAATCATACCCGGTATGCACTTCGTCTGGGACAAAGCCATTTGAATAGCTCTGTACCTCGCAGCTCGTTGGAAGAGGAGAACAAACCCTCCCAATCGAGAGGTAGCCAAACACATTGCATCTTTTGAGTTAATAAACCTAATCCTGAAATACTTCATCCGAGGTTTCTTTGGTATTTCGATCCCACCTGTTAGAACTATTTCTTGTTGTTTCCTGGATGATTTCTTTATCTCGTACACCGTCTCATGACGACGGTGGGGTCGGTGTCTCTCACATGTAATCATTATGTATCCCCTATGAATAATTGGTGGTGTCATCTGAACGGAACCGCGTAGACAACTATCACTAGCTGGAAGTTTAAACCACACGTGAACCTTCTTATCAGAGCCATACATTTCAAACAAGCCGTCCGCATATGAAAGGAGAAAAGGTACATTTCGGAATACGATAGGTCCTCTCATGTTGACTCCGCGGTAGGGGAGCACCACTGTGGTCACCAATCGGTACGAGCCATTTCTAAAGCGGTAGGCCTGCATGATATTAAGTGGACTTTCTATTCCTTTTTTATTAACTAAGATATAACCAGCTGCCTGATCGTAATTTATTCCGTCGTATTCCGATAGACGTATTGGCGGCGACACAGATACGTTACCTCGTGATATGTACGAAAACGACGTCTGTAACCTAGGGCCGTATTTACGAAGCGCGATTAGGTCAACACGCGTGTAAATTGATAGTTATTCAGGTTAAGGGCCTAGAAAACCATTGTGTTGCTGCCTTGTACGCTGCTTGATCGGCAGCGTTTACCCACAGGATAACCACACGCGGTTAACATTCCTGCGCTTACGTGCAGGAGGATCGAAGAAAAGAGTTGAATCTCACAAGGCCTGTAGGTTGTTCAAATTTTTCTTTTGTCCTCCTGCTGCTAGACAAAGGAAAGTTAACCACGGGTGATTATCCTGCGGGTAAAGGCTGCCGATCAAGCAGCGTACAGGGTAGCAAAACAATGGTTTTCTAGGCCCTTAACCTGAATAACTGTAAACTTACCCGCATGTTGGCCTAATCGCGCTTCGTAAATATGGCCCTAGGATTTTACAAGCCTTAAGGGGCTGCTCCACGTGACAGTTTTCTGTCGAAAGTTTGCTGTCAGATACATGTAGTAACTGTCCAAAGACTATCTCGTGGAAATTGTTCAGCTAGTGACTGTATGACAGCAAGTATTGCTGTCTAACAGCAAATAACTGACTATGTATCTGACAGCAAACTTTCAATAGAAAACTGTTACGTGGAGCAGCGCCTTAACGGCAACAACGGGGTTAGCTGGCATGAGGCCGAGGGGCATTGTGAATATCAGTCAGCGCCACCATCGATGGCCAGAGGAACCAGGCTTGCAAAAAGCACCACGCTGACCTATTCATCCATACACACACGATCGATAGGCCTATACACCCTATATTCAACAACCGTGGTCAACCGTGACCGTCCCTTTTGTATGGCAATGCAGGAGGCTAAATATCCCCCCAAAGCGGGCCATACACGATCAATATTATTGCGCAATATGGGGCCCAAAATACATGTAGGGCTATGTGCTTCTGGCATGATTAGTGCAAGAAAGATTGGCAATAATATCGCCCATTTTGGTCCTCATATTGTGCAATAATATTGAAAGTATATGGGCGGCTTTAGACGCCATCAGTGAAGACTGATCGCCGTATTTCTGAGATCGGCGTAGAATAGGGAGGTTTCGCAAATCTGACGAATCACGAAGTACGAAATACGAAATTGTACTTCATTTCCATGACGTAATGTATTTCAGGAGACGGTTGGTACCACAAATACATGTATCGCCTGCTGCAAGAGCGTCTTTTAGCGTATGACGTCAGACCGATAGAGTTACGGGGCCGTATTCAAAAATAGCCACGCTGTTGCGGGCGTAACCCCTCGGCCTGAGGTATTAATGAACAAATTTTGAGATGAAAATTCCAAAGCGTTTTGCAAGTTGACCGATCAGTAAGTATCCCCTGGTGGCCAAAGTAGGACTCGGATGCGGCCGATTTTCAATAGGCCTTATCGCACCTAGCACATGGCTAATCAGCATAAAATCAGCGAAGCGGAACGGGCCCAACCATCAGCGCCCCTGCAGTACATTCACAATGCATCGCCCTATGCATGGCCTGCATTTTTTGTAAACAATGGCCAATAAAAGCAACTTCCAAAAGCCGGATGTGCCAATTTTGGAAGTGACTTTTATTGGCCAATGTTGACAAAAAATGCACGCCATGCACAGGGCGATGCATTGTGAATGTACTGCGGGGGCGCTGATAGTTGGGCCCTTTCCGCTTCGCTGATTTATGCTGATTGGCCATGTGCTAGGTGCGATAAGGCCTATAGCGAGAAGCGTCATCACATGCGGTATCAACATACAAAATTGGAGACGAAAAATCCAAAGCACTCTCAAGTTAGAGCGTTCACGTCGTTGACCAATCAGATTTCAGCTTTTGACCTCTGTCACCTTGAAATGTAGGTGTAATCAAAAAACCGTCTGATATGTTGTGTACCCTGAATGGATACACCCACCATAAAAATTTCATGAAGTTTCGATGACCAGTTTAGGAGTAATCGCAAATTTTGTCATTTCACTATGTGCCCCCTGGTGGCCAAAGTAGGAATCAGATCCGGCCGATTTTCAATAGCGAGAAGCGTCATGTCATGAGGTATGAACATACAAAATGTGAGACGAAAATTCCAAAGCATTCTCAAGTTAGAGCGTTCACGTCGTTGACTACCGTGGCTAGAAAGTATCATGATTATTTTTTTTTGAATATAATTAATTTTTCTTTTCGAATTTCCTCCCCGAGGAGAAAACATTTGCTCCTCGGGGAGGAAACATTTCCTCCCGAGGAGAAAACATTTTCTCCCCGAGGAGAAAACATTCTCTCCCCGGGGAGACCCCGGGGAGAAAATTATTTACTCCGAGGAGATAATTATTTCCTCCCCGAGGAGAAAACATTTGCTCCTCGGGGAGGAAACATTTCCTCCCGNGAGAAGCGTCATGTCATGAGGTATCACCATACCAAATTTGAGATGAAAATTCCGAAGCATTCTCAAGTTAGAGCGTTCACGTCGTTTTTGCGTGACGCCGACGACGCCAGACGACGACGACGCCAGACAGACAGACGCCAGCGTGATGACAATACCCCGAAGACCCTGATGGGCCTCGGGGTGAAAACTTTACACTTCCAATGCGTCTTTTAGCATATCATGTAAGACCAAGAGAGTTTTGGTGCACCTTGAATGTTTAAATTTCCACTTCGTAGCTACGAAGTGGAAACGAAAGATAAATTTCCAAGTGTATATACACCGAAACTCCATCGGTCTTGCGTCATAAGATGCACTAGCAGCAGGCGATATCTGTGGCACCAACCATCTCCAGAAATACATTAGGTCCTTGGAGGGAAGTCCAATTTCGTATTTCGTACTTCGTGTTTCGTCAGATTTGCGAAACCTCACTATTATTGGTATTGAAGGTCACGAATGACAGCCTGTCAAGGGCCGCCGAACAGGATCTTAGCGAAAATGGCCGAGTTTGGGTGAGATTTCGCAGCAATTTCCCAAACTTCGCGGTCAAGATTGTAACTTTAGCTGCCCAATCATGCTCCTTCAATCAGAAATGTAAGGAGTTTTGAGATGGTCAAGAACGGTGACCGCCCGCGGGATGCCGGGCTGGTTTCCTGGCGAATTGAATCACTACCTTTATGCTACTGCCGAGAATATCGCCTCCCCCCAAAGCAATGCGGTCAAAAAAATGTTAGGTTAACATTCCTAATGTCGCAGTTCGCTTGACTACATAATAGCCTGAATCGTGGAAGGTATTGGTACTGAGGCTGTTGGAAACCGGATCAGGTCCCGACTTGCCCACCTAACGATAGCGGACGACCTTTTTGCGGAAATAATAGCGATTTTTTGCACAGCACCCGAAAAGTCAACACGAACCTCTCTATCCTTTTGTTCGGTGCTCTCTTCGTGGCATCGAACAATGGTTACAGTTTCGGTGCATCTGCATGAGTTTGCGGGCATCGACCTATAAAAAATACTCTACTGGTGGGCGATATTCACAAAGACGGGTTTTTCCCCCGACAAATCCATGCTGGTGGTATTGGGATGGGATGGAGGGAAAGCCATGAGCAGCGATGTTGCTTCCTGCATTGAACCCCTGCAGCCCCTGTTGGTGTAGTGGTTCGGGTCTCCGACTAGCGGTCAGAGGGTCCCGGGTTCGAATCCCACTGGGCGTGAGACTTTGGGCAAGTCTCTTTGCCTCACTGGCCTCTCTCCACCCAGGTGTATGAATGGGTACCGGTCGGAAATGCTCGATTGTAGCGCTGAATGAGCAGCTCATCTGAGTTCTACTGAAAGGTTTCAGGACAGACTGGGGTTAAAGTGTAAAGTCGGATAAGAACCTCTACCGTAGTTGATATCAGACTATAAACCCAAACTTTAACTTTTAACTTTTTTTACAATATGGTATGGCTGAACCCGCCTGCCATGGAGGATTTCCTTATGGCTAGTGGTTAGCGCGTTGGCCTCGGCGCTAGAAGTTAAGCAACGTACAGCGCGATCACTACGTGGATGGGTGACCGGCGCGCTTATAAATACACCCCCAAGATATGAACATGAGGACCCTTCAAACAACACCGAATAGGATGGCCCATAACTGTCTCGGATTATTTACGACACTTTACCTGTTGACGGTATCATTTCACGCCTGCACCCACGCGTTTTCCCCAAACTGATCCTTTCTCCCTGTTCAAAACGTCATCAATCTTGTCTAGAAAGTATCGACGTATGTGGTACAGCGACCGAGTTCCATTCCACTCTATCCTGACCGCGAATCTCCGTTCACTGTTTTATCGAATCGAATTGGAATTACGGCGGATCGTTCCACCCAAGATGGATGATGATGTCAATGGCGTGGTTTGATTTGATAATGTCAAAGACAGGGGCCATAAATCACACCCCACCACAACCCGGGGGTGCGAGATGGATAAGAGATCATCCTTGATTTGAGCCAACGTTAAAAAGCATCGTTACGAATCAAGTTATCATCGACAGCCACAAGCCATTTGAGTTGCGCATTTCCAACGTAATGGCTTAGGAAATCATATGCCATTCTTTCAGTTTGAGATTCAGCACAAAGATGCAATTGAATGAGTTTGGCAGTAATTGGCCCTATAGTCATGGCGTCTTTCGATTTGAAACATAATTCAACTCAAAGAAAGAAGCCAATGTCATTGAGTTCGACAGTCAACGATTCAATGAATCTGGGAAAAATCGGTCCCTCGTGCTTCTTTTGATGAAATGCAATTCAACTTTAAAAGAGAATTAGTCGCGACAGTCAAAAATGACACTAAGAATAATTTCGTGCCCACGAAATTCAAATTACCCTTGTGGAACTCTCCACAGCGAGTGCGGTCAGTGGAGGAAGAAAAACCACATCAATGCGCATGCGCGCATGTAGGATGTATCCGGATTCGGGTCTCATTTGCGTTTAGACGAGGATTTTAATCTGGTCGTATGTGGTCCAATGTGGTCTAATGCGGACGAATGTGGATTCGGGACGAGCAAAATCGGTGGTTCATTTGAAATCCACATTGGACCGCATTGGGTAGCGTTCAGGCAAGAGTTTTGGACCACGATCGGATCGCATGTGGATTTTTGCCTGTCGTCTAAACGGCCCTTATAAAGCCCAAACTCGAACTTTCATATTCTTGAAACCATCAACATCTACATGTATAAAGCAGAAATACAACAGACATCTTTCTGATATACATGTAAGAGTATGACAGCTGCAGCGCTGAAACTCAAATACCACGCCGTAAATGGTCCATCTCTTCTTCTATATACACTTGTTATCTAAGACATCTTCATTTGTTTTCCCAGGGAGGTTGACATTCACGTTACCAGGGGGTCTTATTTGAACACGGTAATGGAACTGAAACACTAACTTAACCAGCAATCAGACAAGAAGTACTCTCTTAGGCGATCAGTGTTGATTTTAGAGCCCGGCGTCTTTTGAGAATACAGGTGTGTAATCATGTCACTGAGCGACATTCAGTGAATCTGTTGGGAAGAAGGCTGATTCGCATAAATTTGATCTGTTTTTTTTCCCGCGGTCATCGCCTTCGGCAACATATGCGTGGAATCCTTTCAGGGTATGCATGAGAGAAAAGCCCTCCCTTCGGGCAGGTCCATAGGGCCACATGGTTATGGTATTGTCGCTTATATCAATAATAATCATCATCGCTTACGTCAAGAACATCTATTGTCGCTTATATCAAAAATAATGATAAGAGTGTTTTGATAAGTGGCTCAACATGACATCTCGCGGGATTTCCAACACATCGCGATATTACACAGCGGCAGACGATGTGCAGATGACAACAAGTACGTAAAATGAATCAAGGCTTCATGAATAATATAACAATATTGTCAAAGCCAGATGACTGACCATGTCTCCTCATACCACTTTTAGGATATTACTTCTTTTGGTTGAATCAACTCATTGCAAGTTCATGGGAAATGAACTGCTGTGAAGCTGGTGTTGTCAGTACGGAGCGGAGTAGACCGGTTAATCGGTATATCATACCGCTCTCGTCTGAGTACAAAAATGTCCGGTTGGCTGGTCAATTCAGCAGTACATGGTGTTCCACATAGCAAGCTATTGGCATTGTTTTTCTCTAGCTGTGCAATCTATCGGCCAATGAGTATAGTATTGTCATATTTAATCGCTTTAAACAGAGAACTTAAAAATCAATCTCATCTCGAGATAAAATGAATCTCCAACTCTTGTCCCTAAAATGAGTTTCTTTTGCTACTAGAATAGACATAACTGGGTCTCCACTTGAGATGACATTGTCTCCAATTGGTTAAAAGGATTCTCAGCTATTTCCACCAGATTGTCTGTTGTCTCGAATCAAATAAACAAGTTATGTCTCCATATAAAAAAGACGTTTCATACCCAGTGGGTTTCGAACCCAGGACCTTCTGACCGCAAGTCCGACACCAGAACCACCACACCACCGAGCTCCTCACATGAGCAGATTTTGTTTCCCCTCGATTTGTTTTCCAAGACTTGAGTTTCCCCAAAATCAGACACCGATTTTCTCCAGCTGATGCCTAACTCAATTTTGAAGAAAAGTGAGTTACTAGGTTCTGCCTTTTTGGGGTAGCATTTACCAGATAGAGTCTACCCAGTCTGATATCGACGTTACTTCCAACCAAAAATAACAGATCACTTTCTCAAATATCGTTTACGATAAATGTCATGCTTGAAACAGCCAATTTGAAATAGCAACGTTAAACCATCTGCACATTACACGATCAATTGTGTGTGTTATCATTTTTTGATCACCCGATACGTACATGTACATCAACCAAGTTTGGATGGCAGAAAA
Source organism: Notospermus geniculatus (assembly GCA_002633025.1). Lineage (NCBI taxonomy): Eukaryota > Metazoa > Nemertea > Pilidiophora > Heteronemertea > Lineidae > Notospermus > Notospermus geniculatus. Next base: position 34,435 of record NMRB01003369.1, on the reverse strand, counting down.
ACCCCTTCGCAAAACGTGCATCGCAAAATGCCACAACTATTTGTCCCCGGCGTGCCGTAGTAAAAACATCAGCTTCAGCAACGGCAAAAATGTTCTACAGATTTTCCTAAGTTGTAAACGTGAAAGAAATATTCAATGAAGCATTATTAGATGCTGAAATACTAAGGGGGCTCATCATGTTACAGCGCTGGTGTGGAATAATAGAAGTAATATAGACATATCTGGTTATGGAGTTTGCATAACGAGGCATAGTGATTTTTTTCCTGTTTGCAAAGGTGCTCTGTTGCTGCTTATTGACAAACGCTGAGTCGCAGTTCGTTCCTTAAAAAGCTGGCAGAGTGGCGTAAATGCAGATATGGGAGTTGTCAACACGGGAGTAGGTCGCATTGTGGACAACCTCCTAAAGGCCTAATCATACTTAGTACGACCACGCACGTGAAGGAGGCAAAGATATGGGAGTTGTCAACACGAGAGTAGGCCGCATTGTGGACAATCTTATAGACTCTAAAGTGCCCAGAAAGGTCAGCATTCTCCATGAATTGTTTACAGTACACCTGTTTCAATTTAACCCTTTAATCCCCAGTGTGTGTTTGTCACTGAATAAACTTTGAACTGGTCCTCGATCGACAAAATCACGATGCGCCTAATGTCCCCAAATTAGCATGGAAAAATACAGGGTGTTTCTCACTCGGGGGAATCTAAAGGCCTGCGTAAATGCAGATATGGGAGTTGTCAACACGGGAGTAGGTCGCATTGTGGACAACCTCCTAAAGGCCTAGTCATACTTAGTACGACCACGCACGTGAAGGAGGCAAAGATATGGGAGTTGTCAACACGGGAGTAGGCCGCATTGTGGACAACCTCCTAAAGGCCTAGTCATAGTACGACCACGCACGTGAAGGAGGCAAAAGTTTGTTCTTTTGTCGCCATGCTGCTTCTGAACAAAGTTTTTTCCGCGTATGCGTTTTCTTTCAATGGGTTTTCCAATATTATACAATGAAAAATAGGATTGTATACGACCAATCTCAATAGTACCTCGTCGCTAACCAGTACATGTACATGTAGGCCAATGGGGAATAACGAATTCTTTGTTTGAAACCAGCGGGGCGAGAAATAACAAGGCACTTTCCGTAACGTTCGTCAGCGAAGTATGAATTGGCGGAGATAACAAGGCTTTTTCTGTTCCGAATAAAAGTCGGCAGCGAAGCATGAACTGACCGAGATAAAAAGGCTTTTTCTGTTCCGCATAATGGTAGGCGGCGAAGTATGAACTGACGGAGATAAAAAGGCTTTTTATGTTCCCCATAATGGTAGGCGGCGAAGTATGAACTGACCGAAATAACAAGGCTTTTTCTGTTCCGCATAATGGTAGGCAGCGAAGTATGAACTGCCCGAGATAACAAGGCTTTTTCTGTTCCACATACATATAATGGTAGGCGGCGAAATATGAACTGACCAAGATAACAAGGCTTTTTCTGCTCCGCATAATGGTAGGCAGCGAAGTATGGTTTAGTCGAGAAACAACAAGGTTTTTCCTGTTACGCATCATTGTTGTCGGCGGCGAATAGCCGTAAAACAGGGAATGCAGAATGCAAGATGGGAGTGTCTGGCCACTCCTTGAATCATCTGCAGGAAATTATTTGCTTACAGATGTTTGCATATGTTGTAAGTATAAAAACGCTAAAAGCTCTGGGCAGCAGAACACAGTCAAAACTGGGCGACTGGTTTGTCAATAATGTGAAGATTTCAGAATTCCAAGCTCGTAGTGTTGTTTGCAGTAACAATTTTGTTGACTGGAATGGTAAAAGCAGTTTGACTGGTTACAACAACAGAAAGAAGAAGTAGTTTGTCAACTGCTCAACAAACTGCTCTGTTGGCAAACTGTGACCAAATATTTAGATTACGAAACCAATTGCTGTTTGTTGCGTTCTTAGAGCAACAAATTGATCGAACAGAAATATTTTGTTTCGCGTGAATTTTATTCAGCTACTTTGGAAATCGTTTTCAATTACCGGCTGAAAGAAGATATCCCACTTGGTATTGGGTGAAATGGACGTGGTACGGGTTGTAACTAGCTCCGAGATGCAAACGGCCACATTGAGTTACAGTTCATTCCACTTCCCAGTGGCGCGAGGTTTATCAACGATAGCTCCGCAACGGCTGGGTCAAATTTGACGAACCATACGTCAATCGACTTGTCTTTCTTTCCGGTATCTTTCTGCTATCTTCATTTTTCGCGTAAGGCCGACATAACGGATCCCTTTCTCAAAACTCATTTCATTTCGCCATGGTGTTCAGTGCAGTTTACACGTGCGCGATGCATTGCGTCATTTCAAAATGGCCGCCATTTCGGCCGTCAACACAAACTGTGATTTGTGAAGGAACTTTTTCCTGTCACGTTTTGCGGGAAAATGACAGTGATGATGGCTGTAGCGCCAAAAAAGACAAATCGATTGATGTATGGTATGTCAAATTCGGCCCAGCCGTTGTGGAGCTATCGTTCATAACCCTCGCGGCACTCGGAACTGGAATGGAGAGTAGGAATAGATTGTGCGATATCCATCGTTAGCGGAGAAGTCACGAGTCAACCTAAGTCGACCGAAGAAAAAAGTCATCGTAGATTAGCCAGTTCCGCGAGGTCATGTCCTACAGCAAAAACGTTTTACATCGAACAACATCGCGGGTGATGCAGACAACATTAAAGCATTCATTGGTTGAAAACTGCCGTCAAGAGATAGCGTGATTTCTCGACCAATCAGCGTCGCATTTTAATTCTCTCCGAGTTACGACTCCCAATATGGACGGGGATTGGTTGAGACTGATACCTACTTTTGTTGACCCATGCAGAGAAACGATTTACGTGCGTCAAGTTACGATAAAAGGCGACCCTAACCAATCTATTGCTTGAAACGATGGCAATCACGTCCCATTGCGCACTGGTATACGGATTCGTTTTCCGGAGTTCCCCGTCTTGGCGGTTACGTCTTTTTTTCAACAATTCAAAAAAATGCGGTACTTTCGTTACATATACACCGGCAGCCGCTGAATGCCGATCAGGTGGGGAGAAAAAAATCAACGGTAGTGTACACTGAAAGCATTGAAAGCACGTTCACAGTACCACTTACAGGCTTCCTACGGCGACACTTGGTTTGCTTCTCGGTAATTCCTTGAGACACTCATGAAGATTCATTAAGAAAAAAGGGTAACTCATTGACCATGCCATAAGGTATTCAATCCGTCACGTCATACTATATAAGATTCTCCTCAGGTGGGTACTGCTGATCATACTTCATAAGTACGTCAACCAGACCAGAATAAGAGAAGAAATTGGCTTGATTTGTGCGGCTATGGAACCCGACCCTTACGACTCCATGAAGGGACTTACCCCGACCACTTTGGGATTATATATGAGGGTCGTGGTATACAGCTGTATCTAAATGAGGGCACAAATTGCAACTAAGGTGGCTATTTTGTCCAGCGTAATGGTCTCACAGGGCAGACGCTGATGTAAACATACTTGATAAGTTGCTGTTACATTGATCCTGTTTTGGACTTTGCCCCGTAATTTACCAAGACAGTTAGTACAAAACGTGGAAGGAATTTTGCTATTGGTAAACCGACAACCAATGAAACGTTGTAACACGACTGCGGGACAGTGAAACAACGAACCAATGGAAAATGCCGTCGTGTGCCATTGGCCCGCACGTTTGGGAGTTCGTCGTGAGCATTGATTCAACAACCAGTGGGGTAAATCCTGTGGGGTAAATTGGGGTACATGTAAACTGTGTAAATCACAAAGCATGCATCACAAAGCGTACTTAGAGTTACGCATTCGCAGCTCCTCTTAAACCATTGTTCAATGGTTGACGCACATAGCTCTTGGAATGTTACGAATTCTTAACTAGAGCTCTGTGAATAAGGCCCCAGGTTTGTCGATGGGGGGGGGGGGGGACCGTTAATACATGTATGACTAAGGCATAGGCGGCGCCCACTCCGAAAACACCCAAAACCAGGGTAAAAACATAAATTTTGCGGCATGGGGATCGCGCTTGACCCCCCCCCCAATTCGCCTCTGAAACCAAAAATACCTTTCAAACACTCTTGTCTGAAAATTGTCTTGCCTTACCGCCTTTTTTGATTACTGAACTGTACATTGACGACTCACCTGAAAATACACAAAAGATAAACAAATCAGAACTTGTTACTTTTATGGCAATGTTATTTGAAATAGCTGTCTGTTTTACATGTAGAGAACTACATGTAGGTGGGTGTCAAGAAACAGAGGTTTAGAAGGAAACGTAAACTCATCAGCAGACGCTTTCAAACATTTGAAACTGAAGTGTGATCAAAAACCTCAAGTTTGACTTCTCAGACTTTGCGCTATATTTGTCATCAACGCCCTCACCCCCTGTTACAACGTATTTGTTTGATCAAGGTGTTTACTAATGGGTTCAATCATATTCCAAAGTACATAACACTTCGTCAACGTCTGCAAGAGAGTATCACACGTCTGCCCGAAGGTTAGCAGACGGCAAATGAGGAAAAGGAAATGATATTCCAAGTAGATTGGTGTTTGATCAATACTGTTTCCCTTGCAGGGTTTGAAATATGTAGACCTCTTGATGTCTGTCTCTGATTGGGGTGGAATATGTCCTGTCATTTGAACTAAAGAAGACAAGTACATTGTATAAGTATGATTCATCCTAACTTCAACATGGGCAAAGTGCCAGGCCTGTGCAACAAAGTGAACACAATGATTAAACCACAAACCACAGTATTTACCAGTTGACTGAGCACAACCTTGGATTTGCTACAGGCACATGGAAAGTAAACCAAGTTACCCTAACACCATTAGGTAAGGGTACTGTCAC
>NMRB01003368.1:2293-41765 GCA_002633025.1 Notospermus geniculatus | reverse complement strand
TAAAATGTCCCAAGAAATTTCTTCCCTGAGATAAAACTTCAAATGCAAGCCCATAAACTGTCCTATTCAACCTCAGATTTAGTTCTCAGTACCGCCACATGAAGTGGTTGTGGCGCTGTGTTCGCACATGAGTCACCATTCATAAATTATTGATTTTTCACTGCTGACCATGCGGTCTGCTGGGCTGATGGCGGGAAGTTGCCGGTGGGAATTTGATATGGGTAGGCTTATTTTAGGTGAGCATGGGGAAAGATACCAATTGAAGTCATTTTATTTGCAGGAACTTTTATTCATTGTCATCTGGGGGTAATTTTGGGGGACATTTATGGTATTTTGGGGACATTTTGAAGTCCTTTAATTTGGGGACATAAAAAATTCCTACACCGTATAACGGTGTGAAAAGCATGTAATCGAAAGGCCCGGCCTTTACACGATATGCTAAAAGACGCACCTGCAGCAAGGACATGTTGTGGTACCAATCATCTCCAAAAATACCTTACGTGCAGGTGATGAAGTCAAATTTCGTATTTCGTACTTCGTATTTGTCAGGTTTGCGAAACCGTACCAGCAAATCTGACAAAACACGAAATTCAACATCCTACCTACTGCTATTTATGAGATATGGGTCAAAGTCCATTTTTCAAGATGGCTTCCTGGCGGCCATATTTAAAGTCCGATTGGGTTGAAATTTGGTGCAATTGTGGAGGGTGCATAGATATATCTTCACGCTAAGTCAAAACACTATGTCAAATAGCCACCGCGAAATGTGCCACCAAGCAGTGGAATTTTGAACCTTGACCTCTGTGACTCTTGACTCATGAGTCTATAAAAACTTCACATAAATGCTTTAGTCTTTTAGACTCAAGAGTCTATAAATGCTTTAGTCTATAGACTCAAGCCAACAAAGTACACCCGCTTGGGTGACATTCAGTCATTTGCAAAAAGGTTACTACGTGTACATGCAACTGGTCTACAAGAGCAGTGCTAGTGCTCTACCTGGCGTCGGAGACAAGTTATTCAAGAAACAAAACTGTGACAGACAAAATCTCAACTTTTGATATGTCAATTTCACCATGAACCAGGTATCGGAGACTGGAATTTTTCATTCCATCTTGTAGCTCAGGTCATGTTACCTGGGGATAGGTCACATCAGGTCTGTAGCTCTTGCAGGAACAAAGTTACAGGTGTGACAGACTGAACAGACAGACACACACACACGCAGACACACACACACACACACAGACACCATGACCAAACACAATATGGTTTCCGATCTTGAGATCGGAAACCATAATCACAAAAACTTGTACAGATATCTGTGTCATCTGATGTGGCAAAATGACTGAAGGGTCATCACGTCCTCAAGAAATGAAAATTACAAATTCTGTTTGGTATCTCTAACGCAAATTAAAGGTACTCTAGAGGGAACCGGCTATTAGGCTACTATGAGTACCATTTATCTTCAACCAGCCGGCGCCACTGGCCAAGCAGGTCCAGGGCAGAATCGCGGGAAATTCTACAAATAGCTCTGGGGAACCCATAATGATGTCACGTCAGCCATGGAATTCCGAGCGTTAAAAATATATACACCTCATGGAAAAGCTCCACGGTCTGGCGGAACAAACTACTATTATGCAATTAGATTTATAATAAGATTTAGGTTTATTGAACACAGTAGTTTGCACAGTTGGGGCATTATGTTGGGGTGGGACTTGAGCCAAAGGAAAGCTGAAGTTATAGTCCATGGGCTAGGGGGGTTCCCGTGTGCATAAGATGTACCCTAAGTTACTCTACTCTTTTTGAGAGGGGAGCATCCATATTATAAGAAAATCTTGGGTAGACTTTCTCAAACCCGGCAGCAAGTGAGAAAGAGACGCCTAAAGTTAGGGTACTGGAAATAAATCAACTTCTATATGGCTGAAGTTGCCCCTGAAGCCAATGGCAAGGGGTCAAAGTTGGATTTTCCCCTTTTTTAACCCCTTCTGTAGGGGCTCACGGGCCAAATCTGACTTTGGGCCGCATATTTTCTTGAAGTACACTCAAAGACCTACATTTTGACACCAATATTGATAGGATCTGATGATATCATATTTTTGACCCCTTTTTTATTTCCAGTACCCTAACTTTAGGCATGTTAGTGGTCTCTTTCTCACTTGCTCCCGGGTTTGAGAAAGTCTACCCAAGATTTTCCTATAATATGGATACTCCCCTCTCAGAAACAGTAGAGTAACTTAGGGTACATCTTATGCACACGGAAACCCCCCTAGCCCATGCATTATTGACTTTTCTATGTCGGTGTTGACTTTTTTCCTATGTCGGTGTAATACCTTTATCAGCTAATGCTGTACTTTTATCTAGTCCGACAATAAACAAATCTGTATTCTGTATTCTCAATGCTTCGATAGGGAAAGTCTAACGAATACGAAATTCTGAGTGCCAAATAGATTATACAGGCATGTAGTCAGGGGTTTGTCTTGAGAGAAATGGACTAATGGAAATATAAAAAGCTCAGTCAGATTTGTGCATTTGAAGATGTGTAGACCTATATTAATGTAGCGCCCGTCGAATCAGAAGCATACTGTACACTTAATTAACCGAGTTCTCGGGGAAAACTTGACGATAAACCTTTGTTTTTTCATGGACTTTGTTTTCTTGACAGCAGGGCTGAATTTGGGACATCGCTTTTGGAGGGGTATTATTGGGCAACACCATAGAACGGTATCATCTTCACCGAACCATGCCCAGTCCATGCAGACCGAACACCGTACAAATTTCGTGGTGGTAAAGGGGATTCAACATCACACAAGTTATGCTCAGACATGGTAGACATGAATACCCTCCGTTCAGACACACATAACATGAGGAGTCCGCTCTCGCGTGCCTGCTGCAAAGATCGAACCGCGCTCAGAATTCTGACAGCGGTAACAGGTATTAAGCCCCTGGACACAGAATTCTGACAGCGGTAACAGGTATTAAGCCCCTGGACAAACAACCTCTGTTTCTGTGGAATCTGCTCTATTTTTGGCCAGAACCCCAGGCTGATGACTCACCTGTGGCAATGGTGATGTAACAGAAAAAACACAGCATTCCAGAAATAGGCTGGTGACAACATTCCAGCCTATATAAATAGAAATGCAGGTATCTGTATTGGGCGTGCAGGAAATTATGCTAGGAGATTATGTCCTGGGTTGAGTGTAATAATTTTACAGTAGTTTTAGCGAAGTGTGTCCCTTATGAAAAACACCACAACGGTCCAATTACATCAACCTTGCCATTCAACCATGCAGTGACCAGGTTTATTTCCTAATTATCGCTAAATCGCCAGCACTGGCACACTTCCCAATTGATTATGTAATGTTAAGAGATTTGCTGGGATTGACCTTTTCTGAGCTCCTCATAACTTTTAACGCTCGGAATTCCATGGCTGACGTGATCACATGTTCCATAGCGCTATTTATAGAATTTCCCGCGATTCTGCCTCGACCTGCGCATGTGTACTTATACTTTCATATTCGCGCCATCTATCGACAAATTGATAAACTATTATTGCGACCTGCCACCTATGATTGAGATATTGAACTGACGAATATTCTAGTCTGGTTCCCTGACCTGCTGTATGGTGGCGCTGACTGACGGTGCGATACAGAGGTCAGGTCAACGCCACCGTTTATACTGATCACGTGATCTAAAATTGTCAGGATCCTGACATTTTTGCTGTGACGTCACTTGGTAACGGCCTTAGTAACACGATTTCGCTCCATCGAACATCAAGCCGATTGTGCAGCCTTTTGACCCTACAACTTCGGGATTATTTCTCTTACGATCCTGTACAGGACGATGCAGTTGCAGAGCTGATACTGGTACACCTAAAACATTCAGAACACCCGGCATTTTGACAGTTTTCACACACAATGTACAACTCGTTTACCGGACCCCGATATCCAATAATAGTCAGCGCATGGCTAATGTTCTATTTTTAGATCAGAATTGACGGCGGCGTTTACCTGACCTCTGTATCGCACCATCAGTCAGAGCCATCATACAGCAGGTCAGGGAACCAGACTAACGAATATCCGTGGTATCCGAGAGTTCCCTCTAGAGTCCGGCTATTAGGCTACTATGAGTACGATTTAGCTTCAACCAGCTGGCGCCACTGGTCAAGCACGTCCAGGGCAGCATTGCGGGAAATTCTATAAATAGCTCTGGGGAACCCATGATGATGTCACGTCAGCCATGGAATTCCGAGCGTTAAAAATAGACACACCTCATGGAAAAGCTCCACGGTCTGGCGGAACAAACTACTATTATGCAATTAGATTTAGAATAATTATCCTATTACATGTACCTCAGAATACTCAGAGGTTTATTGTACACAGTGGTTTGCACAGTTGGGGCATTATGTTGGGGTCGGACTTCAGCCAAAGGAAAGCTGAAGTTGACTTTTCTCAATGCTTCGAGCATAGAGAAAGTCTAACGTTTATGAAACTCTGAGTGCCAAATAGATTATACAGGAATGTAGTCAGGGGTTTGAGAGAAATGGACTAATTGGAAATATAAAAATCTTGGTCAGATTTGTGCATTTGAAGATGCGTATATTTATATAGCGCCCGTCGAATCAGAAGCACTGCACTGTACACTTCATTAACCGAGTTCTCGGGGAAAACTTGATGATAAAGCTTTGTTTTCTCATGGACACTTTGTTTTCTGGGAGGGCTGAATTTTTGGGCATAGGTTTCGGAGGGGTGTTCATTGGCGGGAATTTGGGCAACACCATAGAACGGCATCACTTGCACTGATCCATGCCCAGTCCATGCAGACCGAATACCGTACAAAGGAGATTCAACATCACACAAGTTATGCTCAGTATACATGGTCGACATGAATACCCTCTGTTCAGACACACATAAAAAACACCACAAAGGTCCAATTACATGTACCTTGCCATTCAACCATGCAATGACCAGGTTTAATTCCTTATTATAAACATCGCTAAATCGCCAGCACTGGCACACTTCCCAATTGATATTATGTGATGTTAAGAGATTCGCTGTGATTGACCTTTTCTGAGCGCCTCATAACTTATGTCTACTTTTAACGCTGGGAATTCCTTGGCCGACGTGGTCATGTGTTCCCAGCGCTAATTATAGAATTTCCCGCGATTCTGCCTTGTACCTGCGCATGCGTACTTATACTTTCATATTCGCGCCATCTATCGACAAATCTATAAACTATTATTGCGACCTGCCACCTATGATTGAGATGTTGAACTGACGAATATCCGTAGTATCCGTGAGTTCCCTCTAGATTCCCTTTAAAATGGTCCAACCCCATCATCATTTATGTCAGCAATTCTCTACAAAAAAAACTTTTCAATTACATTGTCCTTCACCAGCACATAGTGGTGCTGATATGCCAGGCACCTACTAACGACAGGAAGACCTTCACAGTCATCAGCTGTAGTGAAAGTTTGGACTCAGCCATCATCATCAACAATAGCAAGGTATTCATATACCAAAGGCTCATTCCCGATTACTTTCTTGAAAGAATTTCCATCGTCACCTCTTTTGCTTCTTCACTTTGTACCTGTGGAATAAAATAAATCAACGTTTTAAAGCGATTCGATAGCGGATTTTGTTTACATTTGGCTGGTGTTTGTAAACACAGAATTCAGCCAATCAGAATGTGTTGAAAGTGACAAAATCCAACTTCAACTCAAATTGGACTGGCGATACCCCCAATAAAAACACCATTTACAGGCAGATCGTCTGACCTAGTAAACTAACAACATCCGTTCTGCAGAAAACTGTGCACAGTCTACAGGCCTTAATCCAGGCCTATACTTGTCATGTTTTGAAGAATGTTGATGTTTTGTATGGAGGCAGTTCGCTTAAAAATGAAATAATTCTTGCGAAGAAGCTGCTCTTCATGTAGACCTATAGACCTCTACTTACAATATATTTGCATTATAGTAATGCCATTATCAGTGATTGATGTCAATTAAAATTGTGCACAGTTGTCGTTCAATTAAACAGCATGGTGTCCTGTCTCAGGGACTGGCCTCCCGTGGAGGTATCCGTGGGTCTTCAGACAAAGTGAGCCCTCACACTCAGTAGTGATTCAAAGAGATTATCTCGAAATAATCGGCATCCCATCCGTACTCTGTACTGAACTTGTTCAGACCATGTGTATGGAATAACGGCATTCTTTGAGATTTTACAAGTTATGAGCAAAAATGACTTCAATTAGATACAAATCGAACCCAGACTTCAATGGCCAACCTCCTCATAACCATCCACTACCCCAGCTACGAACAGTAGTTTAGGCCAACAAACAACCAATTTGGGGTTAACGGCCACAAACGCTTGACACTGATATGTGATCGATGTCTTTGTTTTGGAAGTACATGAAGACAATCCAGGTGGTGGAGAGCAGTGAGTCACAGTCCAGTCCAATCCAATCCAATCCAATCCAATCCAGTGTTTATCAGTCCAGGGTTTTCGAATACCCGCCAATAATGCACTTGACGGGCTTGAAAAGTCATGGACACCAGCACTCATCTGTCGCCGAGCGAAGTGACATTTAGTGCAGGCTGAGAAGTCAGTCGTATTTAAAGGTTGTAATTGTAAATTTTGTAGAAATATGATGCCGTGTATAATTTTGTAGAAATATGATGCCGTGTATAATTTCTCCCAAGTGCGCAATGGGAGAGATAGAAAGTGATAGAAATTGATAGAAAATGATTTGTAATCTTCAGTTGTATAGGCCTATTTCCTAGAATCATGAGTGTAAGATCATCTCATGTAACATAATTCAACTTTCCGGTTCGAACCAGTTCATAGATTAAGTGCAGTCGTTTGACCGATCGTTGGCCTTCCATTCGCAATGTTGCATAATTTGTTCGTATAAAAGTAACTATCGGCGGCACGTTTTTCACTTTTGCTCGTGACGTCGTCTCCTACTCGCCTCTGACTCGAGGTTTCCCTGAAGGCTCACAATCTGGTATGTACAATTCTGCTTGCCGAACTTTTCCGTCAAATCTTTGCCGAATTTCTGTAAGATTTGTTAGTGCGACTTATCTACAATGTATCTTGTACCTTGTTAACTTTCAGTCACCGTGGTGTACCGTGTCGTGTCGTGTCGTGCACGTGTGTGTACGTATGCGTTCAGTCTAGATGTATCGTATCGTGTAATTTGTGTACGAGATGAGGCCTCCAAATATACGCGATTCCACCATTACTCCTGACTCGTCGCTATTCCTTACAACGAGTGACAGATCTGCCAGAAGTCCTGATGTTCCGTGATGATCCATGGATTCGAGTCTTGTGATTTTGGTTTTGTTATGTTGGGGACAGTATACGTGGGAGACGCGGCATGAACAAAAGGCAAGTACCGCTCTTTATTTTTTGTTTTTCTGTAGAACCAGAGTCTTGGTTTAAAGAGCAGTCCTTGTGATTTTTTCCTTTTAATTATAGAGATGCTCTAAATTGAGCTTCAATCTTACTTTGAACTGTTGAGCCATTGAGCTACTGAACTATTTGAATTAGAGTTACTGAATCATTGAGTCAAAGCTATTTGAGTTATGAATCGTGCAGTTGATGAAATGTCCGACATAGATGTCGATAGTGACGAATCTCGTTCTCGGCTCCAGGGCCAGTCGCCTGATGTTAAGCCGAAACTGTTTTATTCTACCTCCAGAGCGCAAAGTTCTGATGACAAGGAGGATTGTGTATTTCGTGTTCGGGGCGGGGACACGTCGTCTGGGGCGAGTTCCGCGAGCTCGGGTTCCTTTCCTTCTGGGCAGCTCAGTGGGGCACGTAATCCTAGAAAAGGAATTCTTAGAAATTCTCCAAGCTTTTCGAGCTTGAGGGCTGAAATTGTTCGTGATAGAAGTGCTGTGCAAAAGTGTGAAGAAAAATTGAAGGAACTCGGCTTCGCGGAGCCCCCTCCACCGGCTCGTCCTTACTCAAACCAAAAAGCTGGATAGAAGATTTGACTGACCGTCGCATGAGTTCTCCTTTGAGTTCATATTCCTCCGCTACGCCAGTTGTGTATACGAACCATATGGGTTTGCCAACTTTCAAAGTTGACATGTTTTCTGGAGACCCGATTGAATGGCCTGAATGGTCTCTCAACTTCAAAAATTTGGTTCATGATAATCCTGTATTGACAGAATCCCAAAAACTTGGATATTTGCGTTCATATCTTGGCGAGGTGCCGCGAAGTAAAATACATGGTCTGTTGCTTAGTGGAAGCAGCTATGTGGCTGCTATGAAAGAGCTGAATGCTCGTTACGGGAAACCAGCTTTGATTGTGGATGCTCACATAAAACGCATCAGAACGTGGCCGAAAATGAAAAGTGCCTCCTGTTTGGAAAGTTTCTGCTCTAGAGTAGGTCAATTGGTACCAGTGTTTACAGTCATGGGGTACCATAATGATTTGCAGTCGCAAGGTCTACTGTCTGACTTGACCTCCAAACTTTTGAATAGTATGAAAGAATCCTGGGGGAATTACATAGTAAAAAAGGGTAATTCTGAACCCACCGTAGAGCTGTTCTATACTTGGTTGAAATCGAAAGAAGAGGCAATGCGATTAGGGGGTTGTTTGAGAAACAGATCACACCTAATAATCCAACTGGTAAATCGAAAGATATTGGTTCCAAACATTCCACAACATTGTCGACACAGTCGACTGCTCCTGTTGAATCTGTTCCACCTGTTGCACCCTGGCGTTCCGGTGCTGCGGAGAACATGCCTCGTAAATATTGTGTCTTTTGTTAAGTGCCACATTGGTTGACTGACTGTGGAGAGTTCATTAACAAGAGCCCGTCGAATCGTTTATCATGGTTTAGAGCCGGTGAGGGCAGATGCTTCAGATGTCATAGAAAGAACCATAGAACTGTCACATGTCGTTCCAAAGTCAAATGCAAGGTTCAGGGCTATTGCACCCTGCTTTCGTAAAATCGGAAGCGTCTGTTAAAACCGGTCTCACTGTAGGTGCGACTGCTGGCGCCGCTGCTGGTCCTTCCGTGTACTTGCAGATTCTACCCGTTCGTGTACATTCGCCAAATGGTCGCGTAGTCGACACATATGCGCTTTCAGATATAACTGGTAGCCAGGCCACTTTGATTCAGGAATCTTTCGCGCGCGATCTTGGATTGAGGGGGCCTCGCTTGCCTCTTACTATTGGTAGCATAAAGAAGAATGAAAGTTCTGAAATGGCACGTCAGGTTTCCTTTTGGTTGAGTGATCCAAACGATCCGTCCATGTCTCCTATTAAAGTGAATAATGCTTGGACCTTTAACTCGCCTTTTAACTTCCCTGAACAGCGTCTACCTCGAATGGAAGATGGCGCTGTGGCATGGCCACACGTGAAGGATTTGGCAATAAAAGATATTGATCCATCACAAATCATGATCCTTGTCGGTGTCAACACTAAACGTGCAATGGTCCAGTTGGGGGTCCGCAGTGGACCAGAGCATTTGCCTATGGCTGTCAAAACTCACTTGGGCTGGACCCTTATGGGGACGGCCGCGACTGGCGCTAACTATTCCCCAACTGTTACCGGGGCCTTTCCTTCTGTACCTGGATTGGATTCCACCCGTTCGCCCCAGTGGGCTCACGTAAATACGTGTACTGTTGATGATCCATTGCAGGCGCAGGTCGAGAGGTTCTGGTCTACGGAAAACTTTGGTTGCGCATGACAGAAAGAAAAGCCATTTTCAATTGAAGATGATAGGGCTGATGAGATGCTGAAATCCTCAATTCGCAAGTGGGGATGTTATGGAAAGAGAACCCTGTGTCTTTAATTAACAATAGAACCCTTGCTATGCGTCGATTTCTGTCATTGAGGAATCGGCTACAGCGGGATGCTGGCGTCAAAGCACGTTACAGCTCCGTTTTGAATGGCTACGTGGACAAGGGTTATGCCCGTAAACTAACGCCTGAAGAATGCATACAGACGAGCGATCGCACGCATTATTTGCCGCATCATGCTGTGGTTAACCCGAAAAAACCAGAAAAAATCCGTGTAGTTTTTGATGCCGCCGCGAAACATTGCGGATTAAGTCTGAATGATCACCTACTGAAGGGTCCTGACTAGTTGAATAACCTCTGTGGTATTTTGATGCGCTTTCGAAATGGTCCCGTCGCTCTTTGTGCAGACATAGAAGCGATGTTCCACCAGGTTCGCGTACCTGCCGCTGACAGTGACGCATTGCGGTTTCTGTGGAAACGCGATCTGGATGAACCAGGCGCACCCGATGAGTATAAAATGCTGGTGCACATTTTTGGCGCGAAATCGTCCCCGACCTGTGTGAACTACTGTCTTCGCCGTACTGCATTAGACAATGTCAATAGATTCAGTGAACTAGCAGTTGACTCAGTATTGCGAAATTTTTATATGGATGACTTGCTTAAAGCTCTACTCTCCACAGACAATGCAATCAATTTGGCTCTTGAGTTAATTAAACTAGCTGCAGAGGGTGGCTTTAAGCTCACCCAGTGGGTTTCAAACTGTCCTGAAGTATTGCAGGCCTTGGCATTAGAACCAGGTATCACGACTAAAGTAAATCTGGACCTAGATGAATGAAATGGTCCACGGACCATGTGCTCACCCGTTTGAACATAATAGTGTAATGGCAGAGAGAGGTGCCTGTCAGTTATGAGCAATCTGGGTCAAGTCATTCCCAAGTTGCAGGTCTTCAATGATTTTGGGGTTATGCCACCTGGCGGCCATATTGGATGTCCGATCGGGCCAAAACTTCACATGCACATAAAGGTCATCTAGAGGGAGCCACAAAGCACATTTGAGCGCTCTGGGTCAGGTCGTTCCTGAGTTAAAGCACATTTGATGACTTTCGGGTTACGCCACCTTGCGGCCATGTTGGAAGTTTAATCAGGCCGAAATTTGACGTGCGTGTAAAGGTCATCAAAAGGGTGGTAAATATCAAGTTTGAGCAACCTGGGTCAAGCCGTTCCTGAGTTTTAGCACTTGGATTTTCAGGTTACGCCACCTGGCGGCCATATTGGATGTCCGATCGGGCCGAAACTCGGTATTTTTGAAGGTACCCCTCTAATACACGTTTATGCAAGATATGAAGACTCTCGGTGAAATAATTAAGAACTGCGGCTGGTTCGTTACTTTTATCGAACTTTGACCTCTCTGACCTTGAGAGTAGGTCAAACCAAAAACCCGTTAAGTATGTTATGTATCCTAATTAGATACACCTATGATAAAAATTTGGAGATGATCCAGTCATTAGTTAAGGAGTTATTGCACTTTTTGTGTTTTTGGTTTTGGCCACCTGGAGGCCAAGCCAAGAATCGAATCGGACCGAAACTTGGTGTCATAGGTCATCTGACCTAGGGGTATATATGTACCAAGTTTCAGATTAATAGCTCCAGCGGTTACGAAACGTGCCCTGCTAACGGACGACGACGACGACGGACGACGGACGCTGACTGACGACTATAGCTCACGGGTGAGCTAAAAATCGTCGGCCAGGGTCCTTGGCTTGATATGTGATATGAAACTTGATGTGCTCACCTTTACTTCTGTTCCTGTCGGGGAAAGCATGACAAAACGTTCGCTGCTGAGAGCAGTGAGCTCAATATTTGACCCGTTAGGCTTCATAGATCCCTTTGTACTTAGGGCAAAATTGTTGTTGCAGAGACTGTGGGAGCTAGGATTAGATTGGGATGAAGCCGTTGACGGCGATATACAGCGTGAATGGTTGTCTTGGACAGCCGAATTAGACGGACTGCAGAATATTAAATTGCCTCGTTGCTATTGGGCGGGCGCCTTTGTCCCGGTGTAATATTTATGATTGCCCCCCTAACAGGAATGCCCGGGGAGGCAATGACAAACGGCCCCCCGTCTGTGAATGCCTCCTCGAGTCTATTTCATACAGGTATTATTAGGCCTACGTAGAGGTTTGGTTCATTGAAAGGAAATTTTCGGTCTGCTGCCAGCTCGCCCCGTGGCCGAGTGGGCTAAGGCGTTGTACTAATGATTTCTTTCTTTCTTTCCAGGTTTAGGTGGATCTATCCCCAGCACAGGACTTTCTTTCTCGTCGTTTTCATTGTACTAATATTAATGCTATGCACATGTTCGGCTGTTTACCCTTGTTGTTACACTATTGTTAGGTACTTGTCCTACTCGACGTACAAGAATCGTTATTTTGCAATAACTTAGTGTTTCTCATTATTTTTTACTCGGATTTCAATTATTCGTTTCCACTGACACCTAAATATCTGACAGTTAGGCCTTGACGCATGTATTTTTTTCAACCATTTGCGTCATCCCAAATCGTGATTGGTATAAATGTATGACCACAGTGGCTTGGGTGGACGCGAGGCAGAATGGTTGGTTAGGGTTATAACCCTAACCCCCTAACTCTAATTACGGTGACAACCCTAACCCCCAACCCTAATTACGGTGACAACCCTAACCCCCTAACCCTAATTACGGTGACAACCCTAACCCCAACCCTCATTACGGTGACAACCCTAACCCCAATTACGGTGACAATTCTAACCCACTAACCCTAATTACGGTGATAACCCTAACCAAAAATAGATAACTTGCTTATCTATTTTTGCCGTACCGTAACCCAACCCTATACTGTATCGCGTCAGGTCCCTGTGGGTATGACAGCTGTGCAGAGGAGACGCACCACGTTAATACAGCACAGAGTTTCGCTACTCTTAATAGGGAGTTCAAGAAATCGAACGAAAAAAGTTAACTTTACGACAACGCTTTTTTTCCGAAAATGTCATATGTAATATATACATGTAATCTGGGGAATTCGCAGTATGAAAAGTAACGTTGTCGTAAGAGTTAACGTTTATCGTTTGATTTCTTAAATTCCCTATTGTTCGAATTATTGATTGCAAAGGAAATTAAAATAGGCTTTCTCTGTTCATCAATTATTGACCAAAAATTAATATTAAAAAAACGAAACAAAATAATCTTAGTAACACAAGAAACAGTCGTGGCAAAGTAATGGAAAGAATACTGAGATACATTGCATTGATACAGTACAAGGAGAAGAACGACAAAGATGAAAGTCCCGTGCTGGGGATCGATCTACCTAAACCTGGAAAGTAAGAAATCAGCGATCAGAACAACGCCTTAGCCCACTCAGCCACGGGGCGAGCTGGCAGCCAATCGTAACTTTCCTTCCAATGACGCGACTCATAGGCCTACATAGAACACCACTGAAGGGGGGGGGGCATTGATAATCAGTTTTCTTGGAAACGGAGTTGATTTTAGCAATAAAAAACGGGACTTAGTCTATTTTTCATTGCCCCCCTTGTGATTATGAATGCCCGGTCGGGCAATAAGATGGGGAGGCATTCTGAGTCATTACACCGGCTTGCTGTGCTCTGCATGTTTTCTCAGATGCTTCTTTGAAGGCTTTTGGTGCGGTAGGCTATTTGAGAATGGTCTCATCCGAGGGTCAGATACACAATTCAATTGTAATGGCAAAAACAAGGGTGGCTCCGGTCAAGAAGCATTGCTTGACTTTACCCAGACTCGAGCTGCAAGCTGCAGTCTTCGCTGTTCGCTTGTATGACACCATCAAGTCTGAATTAGATATTGAGATTAGCTCAGTACATTTTTGGACCGATTCGACTATTGTTTTGAAGTACATTCAAAATGAATCCAAACGCTTTAAAACTTTTGTGGCCAACCGCATAGCGGAAATTCGCAGAGCAAGCCGGCCGGAACAGTGGCGCCATGTAGCGGGTAACTTAAACCCAGCTGATGTTTGTTCTCGTGGTGTTTCGACTTGGGAGTTAACTCAGGATCATCCCTGGTTCACGGGTCCAGATTTCCTCTGGTTAGATGAGAGTAGTAAATTGGCCAGCTGCAGAAAGTTTGCCCGAATTGAATGAGTCCGATTGTGAGGTGAAGGCAGAACCAAAACATGTCGCTGTGGTGACTGCTGTCACCATGCCAAATTTAGATCCAACTAGGTTTTTGTCGCTGTCTCATTTGCAGCGTGTTACCGCATGGTGCCTGAGATTCATTCACAACCTGCGTTCTCCTCGCACTCGGAGATTGGGCGTTCTTATTACTGTAGAAGAATTAAATGACGCGATCTTGTATTGGATTAGAGTGGCACAAGAACAGGCATTTAGTGCTGAACTACAAGCGTGTATGAATAATGAAACCCTACCCAAGGGTAGTCGTCTTTCTAGTTTGACTCCCATTCTGGTGGATGGAGTGCTTAGAGTGGGAGGAAGACTGGAAAAAGCGAAGGTTCCATACGAGTCTCGCCATCAGATTTTGTTACCTAGAGAACATCCGGTATCCATGCTAATCGCCAGAAATGTACATGTGAGTTTGTGTCATGCCGGTTTGGAGCATGCGGTTGCCGAGTTGCGTCGGTCATACTGGATTACAGGTGTGCGTGTGCTAGTGAAGCAGGTCATACGTACATGCCCAGATTGTCACAGACGCCGTGTACAGCCGAATGTTCCAAAGATGGCTCAGCTACCGTTAGCTCGTGTATCGACAAACAACGCTGTGTTCAATCAAAGTGGATTGGATTATTTTGGACCTTTGACCATCAAAGAGGTCGTTGTCATGAAAAGCGTTGGGTTAGTTTGTTCACTTGTCTTAGTGTTCGAGCTATTCATTTGGAGTTGGTTAGATCATTTGATTCTGATTTATTCATCATGGCTTTGAGGCGTTTCATTGCCAGGCGCGGCTCACCTGCTGACATCTACTGTGATAACGGTACCAATTTTGTGGGTGCCGATAAAGAATTGCGCGAGGCGCTGAAGTCCCTCACACATGATGTCTCGATGAGAGGCATTCGTTTCCACTTTATTCCCCCTGCGGCACCCCACATGGGTGGAAGTTGGGAAATCTTGGTGAAGTCTTGTAAGAAAGCTTTGAGAGCCGTACTGAAAAATCACTGCGTTCATGAAGATGTTCTACATACAGTCCTTCGTGAAATTGAGTCTGTGATAAATTGTCGACCATTGACTTATGTTAGTACTGATACTGATGATTTGCAACCATTAACCCCAGATGACTTCCTTCTTCTTTCTCATCGGCAGGTGACGGCTCCGTGTGGCTCGAGCGAGGGGGACATGACCACTCGGAAAGGATGGCGTCAGTCACAGGTCCTGGTGGACCACTTCTGGCGACGATGGCGCAGAGAATATCTGCCAAATCTTGCTCCTACTGCGAAATGGAGGGCGCAGGTGAGAAACCTGGAACCTGGCGACGTCGTTTTGGTAAAAGACAACAATGCTCCACGTGGTCGTTGGCCCTTGGCTCGAGTCGCGGAGGTTATGCCTGGTGATGATGGTAGAGTGCGAGTGGTCAAGATTAGGAGGCCATGTCGATTGAGAGGAATCAGAGGAATCGGAAGAATCAGAGGAATCGGGCTGGAAAATCCAGAAAATCACCGAAAGATAAAATATAAAATTATCAGAATAGTTAGTTCATAACATTTCATTGGCTATTGAGTTGTTATAATAAACTCATCATCATCGAGGTTGGTGATAAGAGAGTGAAAATGACTTGAGGACCGAAAGCCAGCACTTTAGGAGAAAAGGGCCGAATTGCAAGTTCCACTAAAGCTTTTATGACGTTTACACATCCACGTGGCTGTGTTTATATAGGCCTATTTAGTACATGATAGTCATGTGATTGTGTGTGACTGATGGGCTCCAGACTGAATTTTCCTCTGATTCCTTTGATTCCTCTGATTCCTCTAAATCGACATTGCCAGATTAGGACGGCGTCGGGAGAATTGACGAGACCAGCTTCACAGCTATGCCTTTTGGAAGAAGCTGAATGTTAATTATTGTAATGTTCGTGCCGACCATCGGGGGCGGCATTGTCGCCGAGCGAAGTGACATTTAGTGCAGGCTGAGAAGTCAGTCGTATTGAAAGGTTGTAATTGTAAATTTTGTAGAAATATGATGCCGTGTATAATTTCTCCCAAGTGCGCAATGGGAGAGATAGAAAGTGATAGAAATTGATTTGTACTCTTCAGTTGTATAGGCCTATTTCCTAGAATCATGAGTGTAAGATCATCTCATGTAACATTATTCAACTTTCCGGTTCGAACCAGTTCATAGTTTAAGTGCAGTCGTTTGACCGATCGTTGGCCTTCCATTTGCAATGTTGCATAATTTGTTCGTATAAAAGTAACTATCGGCGGCACGTTTTTCACTTTTGCTCGTGCCGTCGTCTCCAACTCGCCTCTGACTCAAGGTTTCCCTGAAGGCTCACGATCTGGTATGTACAATTCTGCTTGCCGAACTTTTCCGTCGAATCTTTGCCGAATTTCTGTAAGATTTGTTAGTGCGACTTATCTACAATGTATCTTGTACCTTGTTAACTTTCAGTCACCGTGGTGTACCGTGACGTGTCGTGTCGTGTCGTGCACGTGTGTGTACGTTTCCGTTCAGTCTAGATGTATCGTATCGTGTAATTTGTGTACGAGATGAGGCCTCCAAATATACGAGATTCCACCATTACTCCTGACTCGTCGCTATTCCTTACACTCATCAGAGTCATGAATTCTTGTGATTTCGAGGTAGCCTACCGGTAGACCATATAGCCGACTATGACCTACATTTGATGAATAAAGTTGATGAAATAGGTCTAGTAGGTCTATAGGCGGGCCTGCGTGGCCCCTACCCCTAGGCCTATCACCCTATGCTTAGGCCTAGACCTGGCCTAAATGATCAGATGATGGAGCATAGCTTGTTGCATTTCAGTTTATATGTCCAGAAAAGGGTGACGATGATGATGTCGGTAATGTAATGTAATTTATTATGAAAGAAAATGTACAATAAAAGTAATGGAGGGCCTGAAGCACAAGCATTAATGGCCCTAGGATAGACAAAACCTAAATGATAGAATAGCAGGCGGAATATATGTATATACAATGAGAACAGAAATTTAAAATGAGAACAACATTGATTAAACAAACGGATTGAGTAGGAGTGTAATCGTGGCAACTCCGACAGAGCGATGTGTAATGATACCGTACTCAAATGGAGATATAGACAAAGGAACATGGTCTAATTAAAAAGTACCGTATGTATCGACTGCTTCTTGTAAAAATTCTGCTGTAATTGATAAAAGATGTCGGATAGCGGAGTGACGGAAGTTAGTAGAGCCATGGAGCAGTATTTTGGCACGATCCGAGAGGTTACATGCGCTAAAACAATTTATATCAAAGTCGGGGATAGTCGCAATCTTATCGTGGAACAATGTACGATGGTTATCTATAAGGGGACCGTGAAATAGGACATGGATGGTGGACTGCTAACGAAAGCCACAATGGCATTTCGGATCAGTAACATTCGTGGAATTGCGTGCGTAAAACTGACTATTAAATAAAAGGTGACAGCGAGCTCTGTTTAGAAGCACTTCTAATTGACGGGATAGATCAAGCTTACTGGTAGGGAATTTATAAACACCACCCCAAAGATGTCGTTTCACATTAAACTTAAAAGGAATTACGTGAAAAGGATTGCTTAGGTAAAGTTTCCCATAGTCTAATCGATGATGGTATTGCGGAACGTCGTAGGGTTTGTGAAGTACGCGTTGGTATTATATAAGATCTACGATGTCGGTCTTGTAGTTCTCATCAATGAATTTGAGATTCTTCCAAGCACTCCAGGACTTTTTATCTCACCTAATCATGACAATGAGTCACATATCTCAGAAGTAACTCTTGTTGACTTCGAAGAAAATCAGTGCAATTGTTCCAAAAAGGGAAAGGTTGTTCTTATAAGTTCTGTTTCTACCGTGTGTTCTTCAGAAGAGGACTCAGATGTTACATTGGACTCGGACAGCAATAACAGTGATAACAATGAATGTCAATGATAACCGTGATGATTCTGACCCTGATTCAATCAATGACGAGGACTTAGGATCAATTAAGTTCAAAATAAAAGGAACTTCCTATGATAACAAGTACTGCAGAGGGAGGAATGACGTAGAATGTATCATCCACTAGATTCAAATGCCAGGACAATTAAGTTTTTTTTGAAGGGGAATTTCAAACTGTAGAGTATGTTCCCAAGGACCGCCTCAGAATGGTCTGCAGTGCAATCAAGAACAATGAGATTGTGTCAGTAAATGTAATTGATATTAAGCGGCGTTACGTTCCCGTCATAGACAAATGTGTCTGTGATGGATTTGCTGTGGTGGTTAAAAAAGGACCATGGATGTCACTTGATGCAGACTACAAATATGGACAAAACCTCAATTTGTAATTTATCCTCGCTGCGAGGATAAATTACAAATTGATGTTTTGTCCATGTATACGCCGGGCTTAAGACAAGAGGACTATTTTTGCTTAAAATACTCGTTGAAATCTCAAAATACTCCTCCATTCCAGAACTGAAAGGGTGAAATACTCCTTGAGATTTCAATACTTTACTAATGGAAGTCTCCTTTGAAGAGTGAAAATACTCTTCAAATTCTGAACATGCTGAAGACACTGCTTGACGATCTTCTCGACGACCGTTTTCTGGAGGAACTTTCCATGGCGATATCAAATCAAAAAATACTGGTGTTCTTAGGAGTTCTTAGACATTTTTGGGAAGGAAAATTCCCGCTGAATTCACCAGTGTCATCCATTTTACAAGAACTTCTACGCCAATAACAATAACCATCCTTTTCCCGCCTGCATCCAATGCAAGGTATCGAATGCATTATATCCAGCATGCACTGATGGCTTCGGTATTTCAAACAAATAAGAGCAAAATATTATATCCTTTACAATTCCACAATATTCAAATGAAACATATTTTCAAAATATGTCGATTGTTCTGCAAAAATATTAACCACCTATTCTTAATTTCGTATTCTTTATTGACATATTTTCAGTGAAGAAAACCACGTGCATTTGTTTACTTGATCTTGTCCTTGATCGTGACGTTTCTTCAGGAAACACGCGGTCCAATTGACGTCACGTGGGATTCCTCTATAGGCCTACCTCTGCAGAATGTCGTCCTTAGGGCCACCTATCAATATCATGCCTACATTCACGACTATGTTCTTTTTTTTTACTTTCAGGTCCCATTGGAGCTAGGGTACGCCTATAGCCTACTGTCACCAGAAACCACCAAATTGGAATCCAACGCCAAACGGGGTACGATAAAGGCGCAATGCCTGTCTGAAATCTTCTCCTCTGTGGGGAGGAATTGAACAAATTACATTGTGCACAAATATGCGGGTACATTTCTAGCGTCCAATGGAAATACCTAGTAAGTTGCATTTTTGAAAAAAACATGAGTTCAGGCCAAATTCGTACTTACTATGTATTGTTTCATCATAATAAACAGTTTTTGTTTGCAAAATGTTCGCCAAAGCCTCGGAAAGACAGTGGTGAACGTACTCGGTTTTTACGTCTAAGTCATCAGAATAGTGACTTACTACGTTTTACCTTTGCAAATTCGGCATGAAATCAGAGGTAAAACATAGCAAATTGCACGTAATCCTGTTGTATGACATATTTTTTAATTAGGAGTGTTTTCCACAACAAAACTCTTCCAAGTTGTCATTCTACATAAATCCATTTTTCTCGAAAACAACAAAATGTGACATACTAGGTATTTCCATTGGACGCTAGATTTGCACAGAAACCCATGTGCTGATGTCTTCTCAAGCTTACTTCTCAAGATAGGGAATGCATTGATTTCTTCTGATCCAGATGGGCTCATCACTTTTCTTACTCATTTCAGTCCAAGGCAAAGAAGTAACTTCCGCTTCAGCTAAGAAGAAGGCAACACTGTCTGAGTATCTCAAGAAGAAAAGTGAAAAGGAGTTTGAACGGAAAGAAAAAGAAATGAACCTACAGCATTAGCGCAGTATGTTTGAGCTCAAGCTCACAAACAACTCCAAATTCGGGCACAAGAACTCAGACTTAAAGCAAGAATTAAAAGAAGAGAAAAATGAGATTCATGTACAGTCCTTTCGAACTTTTGTGAAAAGACTGATTGTACAGTCTCTAGTATGTTCTCAATTCGCCAACCTGTTTCTCTACGCGCCACGAAGACTGCTTGCTTGCATGACGACAATTCCGATTGCTTTTCCTCATGGAGAAACCACAGCGCATTTATTGTTGTAGATCGGCGTCGTTGTAAGCAAGTAGTCACATTGCGGCGCAAATAGAGAGTTTGGAGAATCGATCATAGGGTTGTGGGTTCGAATCTCAGTGCCATCACAGATTATTTTTCGTTTTTTTTCTCATTTGGCAGCTGTGCTGAGATCTTTCCTCTTTCCCAACTTTGACCGTCCTAGAGGGTCTATCGTTTTCAAAGGTAGTTTGGAAGTGACTTGTGGTTGTTCGTAATTTCTACCTCTGCGGCTTGCGGTTTATATCTATCCAGCTAATAGGGGCCTTAGGCTTCGCTTACATAGAAGTATACGGTATTTGAAAACGTCGGTTAAAAATGGCTTCACGGTCGTGAATCCTCGGGAAGCCTTTGTTAACCGGTGTTTCGTATAGCGTATACTTTAATGTAAGGGAAACCTTAAGGTTACTATACAGGACTGCGGACTACGCCACATTCTCCTTTTCCCTCTTCACCCTGGGTAACGGCGCATATTCTCTTAACTATCGTGGACATATCTCGAGAAGATTATCGGTTTGAAAACCAATTCATATTAACTCTAATGAAGTTGCGACATCACACCCTCGATGGTGTTGAGGTACTCATCAATATAAGTCAAAGAATACACAAATTCAGCAAGTCACTTATTCTCCCTTTAAGAACAGGAACACTCTGAAGTCGGGATCCCAGACCATCACTCCTGGTGGCTCTGTCGGTGACAGAGTGTTTGTGGAACGCAGTGACCTTGTGAATAAATTTGATCGGAAGGATTCAATTATGGTTGACAAAGGGTTCGATGTCCAAGATATCTTTGCCACAAAGGATGTGACTGTAAACATACCTATTCTCTTGCGGAAGGGCAACCAGTTCACAGCTGTTGAACTGTCGAAGGACAGGAAGATTACCCAGCTTGGTGCTGGTTACCGTGCTGACTTTCACGGCATAAGAGCTTGTATGTCGTCGGTGAACTGGGATTTGAATGAAAGAAATATCGAGCAAATATGAGATAAAGTTAAATTCGAGATCAATGAGGCAGAGCAAAGACATGTACCATTCAGGAGAGAAAAAAATAAAACCAGAAAAGACAATCCTCGCTTCCTGATCTTTTTGAGAAATCGTCTGTAACGGTCAGCGAAGTGTCGTCAGCTATCGAGGAATCAATAATGAATACTATCTCGAAACCCGCTGTCATCGGTGTTCTTGCTGAAGCCATTAGTTCGCACTTGAAGGCTTCCCAAACTAGCTTTGAAAAAAGCATTAACAGCACCCTGGAGTCCATCAAAGACGAAAATAAGCAACTTCAGCAGTTACTTGTGACTAAACAATCCGAAATCGATGCTCAACTGAAGACCATCGGTGGACTCAAGGACGATATAAGGTATATCAGACAGGAGCTACAACAGAGCAAATCCAAACTAGAGGTTACAGTGAANAAGAGGATTGCTCAGAGATTCTCTTAATCACATTTTGGTACAAAACACATATCAGAACTTAGTGATATCGCGTGGAGAAAGTCCCGAACGGGTTTAAAAGTTTCCCATTTTCAACTTTATTGCTCCATAAAACCACGAAAGTGTAAAACTTTCTTCCAGAAACGATATTCACATGAAAGCCCCTGGCAGTCCGAACTCATTTTGGTACAGACATTAAAAATCTAAGAGGCGATACTGAAGAAATTAATGATTTTCATGTCAAATTTTGGCAGATTTTCGTCGATTTCAAGTCCGCACATGGTCCTCTGGCAGCATGACGTGACGGCGTTCACAACACTGCGTGCCATGTGACTTCCAATCCCTTGACGTCATGCATGCCGTTTTGTCAAATGCAAACATTGGCCCTCAAGTCAACAAGAAGAAAACATTTTATTTCACATAAATCATGTAAAAGTCTCATTTTTTTCCATTTGGCCCAATTGATGGGATCGATCTATAGGCTACTCCGCAAGTTCCCACCGGATGCTTGACACGCCTTCCACCTCATGCATGTCATGTCACTACCTTTACACAAAGTAGGGAGACATATGTCAAGTTAAACCACGATCAACAAGATTATGAATAGGCCTCAAGGAGCTACGCACGCATGTCCCTGTCCCTGGCAGGCACTGAACATGCTGAAAAAACGTGACACTGGTCGTGCCGGTAACAACTGAACAACGGGTGTCTATAAAACGAAGACCGAAGACCAAAGACCCACTATAAAACGAAGACCCCATCAACTATAAAACGAAGACCCATCCTCCGCTCACGTTGGGGGGAGGGGTGAGAAGGACTGCCTCTCGTCACCGTCTGCTGGTGGTGACAGTATCTCTCACACTTGTTAAAATTGCATTTTGTTCGTTACAGGATAAATGGCAAACGGTCCCTGTATGGGAATTGGAGTCGACCTTTGACCCTCTAAAGGCATACGGTGAGAGACGGTCATCTCCGGCATTCGTTGACTTCAGGGGTAGTCCTTGTCACTCTTCGCCCCCTGAGCTCCAGAAGTCGGACGTGCTTGTAAGAGACTGGGAGTCCTTTGGCCACAACTGGGAGGGTTTGTTGTCCGCGTTACCTTTGAGAGACCCCAACAACTTTGTAGCAGGTCAGTAGCATAATGAATATCACAACTGGAATCTGTTACTGTCACAGGTGGATAATGATCAGTCGGCCTTGGTCAGAAATTGGTTAATGAACGGTGTGGACATTTATGACTTCTTTAAGCCTTTCAAGGGGAAGTTTAATGGCGTCAAATATGAGGACGATCTCCCTCCACCCCGTATCTTCAACAATTACGACAACTGTGAACCTTTCAATGAGGAAATTGCTCGTCAGCTGGAGGAGGGAATTAGGAATGGCTCTTTGGAACTATTAGGTCGAGTTGGGGAAGTTGATCCTCCACACTTGGTAATGCCGTTGTTAATGGTCGTTCAGCCTAGGAAAAATAGATTATGTCACGACGAAAGGTTCTTGAATCTTTTCATGAAATCCATGCCCTTCTCTTTAGAGGGTTTAAAGCTGATTCCTACATTGTTAGAAGAGGGCGATTTCATGGCCTCATCCGACGAGAAATCAGCCTACATGGGGGTTCAGTTGTCAGAAAGGTCGAGGTCATTCTTCGGAGTCGAATTCGGTGGTTGGTACCTGAGGTACAAGGTCCTCCCTTTTGGTTGGAGTATCTCTCCTTTTGTGTACCAAACCATTGGGATGCAGGTTACATCATATCTGCGGTTGAAAGGGTTGGTGACTTTCCAGTACATCGACGATCGTTTCATTGGTCCTTGGTCTCTCTCCTCGTCGAAATCGAAATTCATCAGGACAGGCTTGGCCATCTTTTTCAACACTGCCGTGCTCTCCGCTCTTGGGTTCACCATCGAATGCTACAAGTCGGTTTGGTACCCCACGCTATGTATGAAGCATTTAGGTTTGTTGGCTCATTCGGACTCCAGGCATTTTGAGATCACGGTGGAAAAGAAACAGAGATTCATTGACCTGAGAGAGCAAATACTGTTGGCAGGTAGTGTGGATGTAAAGGTTTTGCAAAAATTTATGGGCAAATGCGTTTCCCTCTATCCTTGTGTGGCAGCCGCAAAGCTGTATATCAGGACAATGGCAAGAGAGATCGGCCTGGCCGGGAAGTCTCGTTCCAGATTGATCACGGTGGTCGGGGACTTGAAAGCTGAAATAGAATTCTGGAGGTTTTTGGACGATTTCGACAGATGGTCGAAATGGAGGGGGGAGCGCCACACGGACGTGAATTTCTTCACTGATGCAAGCTCGTTCGCGTGGGGGGCATCTCTTTCGGATGGGGTTTGCTGTTCTGATTTCTGGGAGGCCGGGGACGTCCGGCCTATTCACCTCAAGGAGGCAGAGGCCCTGCTTAAGACCTTGGAAGCAATCCCGCAGAGAATAGAGGACAAGAGGGTTGACGTCCACGTAGATAATCAGGCTTTGGTCGAGGCTTGGAATAATCAGAGGAGTAGGGATCCAGAGCTTCTCAAACTATTGAAGGGTATTTTCCATCGGGTTTCTTCTCTTAATTGTGACTTGAGGCTCATTCATGTGGCATCTTCAGAGAACCCGGCAGACCAACCCTCTAGAAGGTTATCCATGGCTGATGTTCGGTTATCTGAAGCTTCTTGGAAGGAAGTCGAACATCTTTGCGGCCCACATACCTTTGACTTAATGGCCCTCGACTCAAACGCAAGACGGGACAGCAGAGGTAACCTTTTGCCACACTTTACTCCTTGGCCCCTACCAGGGTCGTCAGGCGTGAACATCTTCACTCAGGTTGTAAATGATCGGGAGAACTACTACTGTTTCCCACCGTTCTGTATGGTAGGGTCCGTTCTGGCATTTCTCCTGAACGAATGCCCAAGGCCGTTGAGGGTGTCTTTGATAGTACCGTCGCTCGCTTCTCCACCCCCATGGTGGCCCAGATTGCTTTCCAACGTACATTCTCTCCACCCCTTGGGAAAAGTCGGCGACAATGGAATCGTGGAAGCCCCCTCGACAATTGGTTTCTCACCGTCGAAGTTGTCACATAACTTGTGGCTTGGCCGGTTAATTTTATCTTAACACTTCTTTCTTGTTCTTGCAGAAACTTGATGTATTTGGTTTAAAGGAGCGCGTAGACTTCTTGCTGGAGGGTCACTCTTTCAAGCCTTATCAAGTCAGAAAGTCAAAGCTGCAGAAGGATTTAGAAGCTTTCCTGTGTAGATTAGGTTCTACAATCTCGTTGTGTACTCCATATCAGGTCTGCTTGTTTCTGGCCTATTGTGACGCGAATGGGAAAACCGCGGTACACGATATTCATTGCTTGAGCATTGGAGACAGGCATCCAACGTGCTCGTGTCCTCGTCGCTTGGCGTATGGTACGGTTTCGTCAAAGACCGCTCAGTTGAGATCGGTCTTTGATGCCCTAGGGAGGTCACAGGATAATCCCGCAAGGTCTGGGTTGGTTTATCTACAACAGATCCGAGAGGAACAAAGCAGAGGGAGGGTTTCTCTCCGTCAGGCAAAACCGCTATTTCTTGACAAAGTTAGCTTGATTGCAATAAAGATAAAGATAAAGATAATACATTTGTAAAGCGCATAAAATCCACACAAGCGTGATCAGTTGCGCTGAATACATGAGAAGATAAAATGTCTGCTTGTTTCTGGCCCATTGTGACGCGAATGGGAAAACCGCGGTACACGATATTCATTGCTTGAGCATTGGAGACAGGCATCCAACGTGCTCGTGTCCTCGTCGCTTGGCGTATGGTACGGTTTCGTCAAAGACCGCTCAGTTGAGATCGGTCTTTGATGCCCTAGGGAGGTCACAGGATAATCCGGCGAGGTCTGGGTTGGTTTCTGTTTATCTACAACAGATCCGAGAGGAACAAAGCAGAGGGAGGGTTTCTCCCCGTCAGGCAAAACCGCTATTTCTTGACAAAGTTAGCTTGATTGCAATGTACATAGATCGAAAGTTGGATGGAAACGAGTTGCCTGTCTCAGACAGATTCATATATGCCAGAGATCAGGCATGGTTGAAGTTGATGTGTTACGGTGGCGACAGAGCTAATGACGCTGGCTTAATGATATCACAAGAGATTCGACGTCTCCCTGCTGACAAGGGCCTCGTCATCAAACATACTTGGGGCAAAACCTTCAGAGTAGACAGACCAAACGTGTTCACCCTTCTGAGAGGACACAATCCTTTCACTTNAATGTTTTGGACACCATCTTGTTTGCCTTAAAATATCTGTTCAACATTTCCGCCATGAAGCTTGCTGAACTGCCATTGTGATGTTTGGGTAATTCGTATGCCTATTGGGAATGCAGCACTGAGACTTCTTTGTATGGCTCATTGATTAATTAATCACCTTGTTAGTGCTTAACAGGGACTGTGTTTACTCAGGGATTTAGCCCCTCACAGGTATACTAGAATATACTTCAAGTATACTGTAATTCACTTTCAAGTATACGGGCATATACTTGCAGGTATTCGCTAGATTTCGTGCAGTGCGGAGCTACGATTGGGACAGGGTACTGGGCCTCAATGGTATTGAAGAGGTGACAGCAGCTTTTACTGAGAGTCTCTTTATCATTTTAAAAGATCATATCCCAAATACCACAAGGGTAATCAGAGGCAACGATATGCCGTGGTTAGACCATAATGTTCGGAAGGCTATGAACCAGAGAAACAAGTGTTATCGGAAGTTAATGTACAATCATTCAACGTTGAATCACGAAACATTTAGAGAGAGTGCTCTCAAAGTGTCTGAGGCAGTTAAGACAGCCAAGATTGAGTATCATAAGAAGTTATGCGACTCGCTTGATTCTGGTTCTTCAGGTTCTAAGAATTACTGGTATACAATTAAAAAACTGTTAGGTAAGAAGTTTAGCACAGGCATTCAGTGTATCAACGTTGGCAATGATTTTTTCTGTAATAGTAGATATATAGCTAAGGTTTTTCTTGATAAATTCCAGGATAAGTTTCATCACTGCCATGACGAGTCAATCTTACCACATGTCGCTTGTAAATGCAGAAACACACTTGAAAATATCCAAACTTCTGAAGATGTAGTTCGTAAACTTTTGCTTGACCTTAGTGCTTCCAAGCAAGGGGGTGACGATGGAATTACTAATGGGATGCTTTTACTGATCGCCAACTCTGTAGCTCGTCCATTGTCTCAGCTTTTTAACACAATATTGTCAGAAGGTTCCTTTCCTAGCTGCTGGAAACGTGGGATCCTTGTACCCATTTATAAAGGTAAAGGTTCGAAAACCTCCTTATCCAACTATAGACCAATAACCTTGTTAAATTCACTGTCCAAGATTTTTGAGAAGGTAGTTTTTGAGGGTATATTCAATCATTTCACGGCAAACAATTTATTTTATTCCTACCAATCTGGGTTCATGCCGGGTCATGGTACCGAAAGGCAGCTAATCAGTATGTGTCACATGATTCAGGACTGTCTGGATAAAGGTTCAGCTGTAAGGGGAATTTTTCTTGACATCGCCGGTGCATTTGACGCCGTGCCTCATTATCTACTAATGCATAAATTACAAGCCTACGGAATTAGAGGGAATATTTTCGACTTACTCAGATCCTACCTAAGTGGAAGATCATTTAGAGTTAAAGTTGACAATAGTCTTTCAGATTTCTCAACCATGGAGTACATCAACAGCGGTGTTCCCCAAGGATCGATTGTTGGCCCACTACTCTTTTTGATTTACATCAACGATTTGAAGGACGAAATTTTGAATGGTCTCCTATATTTATATGCTGATGACAGTTCTATTTTTCATCCAACTAGCCTAGGCGATGAACAAACCTCTTCCCTCCGGATTCAGGAGGACTTGGACAGACTAGACCGGTGGTCAGATCTCTGGAAGCTTGTTTTTAAAGCCTGTAAACGCTGTGAGGTATTGTTTCACTCCAGGCGCAAGCGGGTTGGTCCCTGCGCGCAGGTTACTTTGAAAGGTGAAGCAATAGCAAAGTCTACCTCTCACAAACATCTTGGAATTATTTTGGACGAACATCTCTCGTTCGAGGAACATATTAGGTTCATTGTTCAGAAGTGTAACAACATGCTTAACCCTCTATTCTCTTTGAAATCTGTGAAATCTAGACACTTGGAATGTCTGTTCAAGTCCTTTATCTTACCACATTTGGAATACGGAGCTATTGTATTTGACTCGGCGAATATGACTCTATTGGCCAAATTAGATCAAGTTCAGTACCGAGCGGCGTTATTAGTCAGTGGCTGCATTCATGGTACAAGTTTACAAAAGTTATTCACATGCTTAGATTGGTCTACCCTCCAGTGCAGAAGATCTGAAAAGAAACTAATTTTAGCCTTCGATGTAGTCCACGACATCTCCCCTTCCTATGTCATTGACGCTTTTAGTGAGTACCGGTCTAATCAAGCCCAACGTACATTAAGATACTACAGAGATTTTCAGATTCCCACTAACACCAGTACAAAAATGAGAAAACTTACAGTATGCTCATCTATTACTCTCTGGGAAAACTTGCCTAGTCAATACAAAAGCATCGTGTCTAGAAATTCCTTCAAATATAACCTGAGAATTTTTCTATGTGGCCGTAAAAACCCTCTGACTACTTCTCGATTGAATATGAACCGTACTGATGAAATTGTCCTCAATAGAACTAGGTGTGATCTCATTTTCAAGAGTCATCTATATGCTCATAATTTTACCTCAGTCCCTGATCCTAAGTGTCTTTGTGGCTACCCTTCTCAAACCACTTCTCACGTTTTACTTGACTGTCCTTTGCTTGACCCGGAACGTCAGATTCTTTTTAATGGGTTGGCAGCACTGTCTGGTTTTAATCTCGGTTCTTTTTTACAAAACAACAGATCTTATCAAGTTAGCACCCTGCTCTATGGATCATCACATCTTGACACCGCCACAAACAACTCAATTTTGGTACTCACTTGTTCATTTCTTGATTTCTGTTCACGTGTATTTTAAGTTGCCATCTTTCTTAATACTTATGTTGTTACATCTTGCTGTCCTTTAGTTATATACATGTATCTATTCTTGTGTTTGTAATGCCATCTTAGTAACTTTACCTTTGTATACTGTTTAAGTTTTGTCCTCAAACCAGGGCTAATAATGCTCTGCTTCAGCCCTGGTGTTTTATTTCTTTGTATTTATTTTACTTGAATAAAACTCATTACAAACAAAAAACTACATTTAGGTCATCAAATGTTGCGGTCTAGTGACGTGTACACAAACGGTTATAGAAAACATTATCCGTAGCGACTTCACTACACGTCAGAGAAAAACGGTTTGCAAAAGCAACATATTTTTATCAAAACTCTCATTCCAACGGTGATCGCTATTCTTTGTTATCAGATTTAGAAGGATTCCTTATGCATACCATGTGTAACATTATGTATGTTTTTGTTTCGGTCATATTTTATTACGTTTTTGAGTTGTGAATCAAATCCGTGTAAAAAGGGCAGTTTCCATTGACTGCCGTGCGATCAGTATAGGTCTTTCGCAATTGAACGGTTTGCTGAACATTTACTTTTACGTGATCATTTTGTGAGCAGTTGTTACGTGTGCACATACACTAAATGAAGGCCAATACACTAGCCGGCCGCAGTTCACGGGTAACGAGCACGGTACGCGTGAGGCGAGTGCGGTTTGTAAGGTACCCCGGTTAATGATCACTCGCAAACACGTCTCACACAATACAAGCGCAGTTGGGCCCACGGTGAACTCGTATGACTCGAGCACATTACATCACCTTGCCTAAGAAATATCCGTAAACACCTATAGGTCTTCACGGATAGTTCTTATAGGCTTAGGCAGTAGCCGTGTCTCTCTTCGAAACCACTAAAACCAAACCGTTTCACCGGTTACGGTTACGTATAACTAAATGTAGTCGATCACCTAAACGTGAGGGTGCGAAAGCTCACTAATAGCGGTTGACTGCTCCTATTCAAAACATCGTTGAAAATGTTTTTAGAAAAGTTGAAGAGGAAATGGCATGTGAATTCTTCTGCAGCATTTCGAAAACATTTTAAAAACTTGTTTTGAATAGGGAACACCGATCACGCAGACCACGCGAGAATATACGCGTGGTTTTGAACTGATAGTACACCAATGCCACCTATTATTCATGACGATTCAAGGTGTGATTGGCCGTGCTTGGTGAACCGCATCTCTCGAACAATGGGCCTAGGTCAACGCTAGGTGTCTCGTCTGCTCTATCAGTAGTCATCACGTGACCAATTGGCGCTCCCCATTGTTGCAAGTGCTGCGAACGCTGCGCACAATATCAAAACAAGAGTGTTGCAGATTTGTTGCAACTAAATGATTTTAGAAATGTTTTCGAAAAGTTGCAGCTGTAGGCTGGGATATACCATATGAAAATACATTCACATTTGAACAGTAATATAGTTGCGAAGCCAGAGTTTACGAAACTTTTTTTGTATGATTTAGGAAAGTGTGATTCTGTTTTGTTTCAGGAATTAAAATCGAGCAGGAGGTCATTGGTTATGTAACTAAGACTCGTCGGGTGTACCGAAAATGAGGCCGAAACCTGAGCCACTTCGAATCCCGTTATTAACACAACCAATGTCTTCATTTCTATAGGAAATGGACAATGGACGATGGACACCTACTTTTGACCTACTAGGTCTTTTACGACGTCACAACTACACTCTAATACATGTATCTTCAATCGATTTATCTGCAGACATTTTGGAGCTGCCTGTCTCCAGAAACAATTGTCTTTCGAATATCCATAAAATAGAACCATTGGCGCTACATCTGATTTTTTTGGGATGGAAAACACCATAAAGTTTTCTTGTGGGTTGATCATGAAAGTCCGATAGTGCTACAACATCATCTTCCTCGACAGACTCTACCAAATCCTCACCACACTCCCTCACTCGATGGATCAATGTATCCGTGGCAGGTCTAATGTGAGGAATTATGACATTTCTACTCAAAACATCAACAGAACCTTCTGGACCTCAGGCAAAACCTCCATCATGAATAGAGCAGTCAACCAGAAGAGACGGGTTTACATAAATTTCTATAACCCCTTAGCTAAGTTGGAACCATTTGTGTTACCAGTGGGTTCATACTCGTGACTTGTAAGGGTGGTGTCACGTCCAGGTCGCGTGACCAATGGTGGCGTACTGCATTAAGTGGACGGACGATTCGATAGAGTAACAATATATCACAGCTGCTTTATTTAAACTCGTCAAACGTATAAACCACGAGGGACTGAAACGAATACAATAACCAAAGTTAGATTAAAACAATTAACACATAACTAAAAGTGAAATAAAACATTCAACACCAACTAAACCGAACTCAACGACCCCTATACATTTGTACTCTTCAAAATATCTTCAACACCCTAATTTGGAATACATACCGGCCGGCCATAACACAATAGCTGCACATAACTCAATCAATATATACTTTCCCGGGTAATAACTAAAGCTTATCATCAATCTGAACTATCCGACAAAATATCCAACAAACTCATGAAACAGAATACAAGAAATTGGGAACTTACCCCAAACCTAAAAAATCAGCAGCAAACATGAACTTCAGACAACTTCAGAATTTCAGGGGACAACTTCACATTCCTGTCACTCCACAAAACTGACCAAACAAACTCTGGACTCACATGACTAACCTAACTCACATGATCCAGTCTAAAAGGCCCACGCTCAACACTGGTTTCAGTAAACAGTAGGCACCCAATTTAGGGTCGGTCTCACACTGCAGTTTTGAACAATACACACTCTGCTTTGTGACAGATGGCTTCAGGGCAACTAAGCGAGTGAGATAGAGAGCTACGCCAAGAGGACCCGATCCCCAGGACGGTAAAAGTACCTGTACAAGGTCAAGGGTGGGAGTGCGGCAGCTTCCCATTGGAAAATGTGTCATGACATTGTAAAAACTTAGTCTGATACTGGATTTTGTGCTTCATTTCGCCTTTATTTCATAAATTCATATTGCACACGTGCGATACTCGCGCTTGCCCTTGGAAGAGCGAGCGTCCCCCGACGCTACATGCAATGGGGTGCCGGCAAACAAAAGGCGGCGCTGATCAGCAACTCGGTTAAAACGCAGGTGCGCATGCCTTTGCGATTGTTGAACGTCATCGGGCGTCGTGCGTCATTCTAACGTTACAAAAAATGCGTCATTTACAAGCCATGACTCGACCATTCGCCTGTCGTTTACGCTAAAATGGTCAACTTTATCGATTAAATTCATCATGTTCCCGAAGAGATTTTTGCTCAAAAGCAACAAGATATATTTTAGCACTTCTGTACTTAATGATCGAAAATTAAAATCCGAAACTGAGTGCAATGTTTTAGTTATATTTGGCCCAGAAACAGGGTGTGCTATTCAGAATTAATTGGAAAATAACGTTAGCCTCACTTTCAGTGACGCAGTTATGACCGAGCTGATACTCAGCGCCACGTCGCGGATTAGATCTGCCGGTACCTGTCACGATGTGCGTGCCCAGAATTCAGGTGCCGAGCACCACCATGCTCACGATGTCCTATGGTCCGTTGTCCTCCTCTTCGGCAATCTTATAGGGACGTGCTGGATTCAGAACACAGAGGTCCCAAGGGCCCCGAATAGGCCCACCGAGATCGCTGCCACAGACGATAGAATTCCATGACATCAAACACACCCAACTACCTAACAACCATATACTAAACAAGAGTAAATTCTCCGAGCCTAAATTTATTCCGAAATTCATAAAATATAAAGGGACAATCATATAAAGTGGAGATGGGTTAGAATATTGCCCAGTTCTTTGCCCAGTTGTGTTGGATTCCATCTTTCCCAATATTTACACTAATATCTAAGCAAATAAAACAAACATAACTAAAAGTTCCGGTATTTACATGAGCGCTCTTCATGGTCGTCACCATGACCACACTAGGACGGGAGTGAGGCGTCATCCTGTGTGTTTAAAATTGAATAGGCCTACGGTGAGTGGAAGTGCAGCGTCACTCTAATTTAGGGTGAGCGGAAGTACGTCGCTCTGAGCGGAAGTGCGTCGCTCTAAGTATTAACTATTTCAAAATATACATATAGGCCTAAATCGAGCGGGAGTACGTCGCTCTTAACCTCGGAAGCCAGGAAAGCGTGCACTGAAAGCCCAGGGTTCGTCAAAGCAAGTAATTACTAACCCCCCGATCACCAGAACAAGTACATGTAGTTTATTCATCAGAATAAGTAATGTTGGATTCGTCAATTTGAGAGAGACTATACTCACTGTGAGTAACGTGCCTTCGTCATACTGAGTACCAGTGCTCCCCTCAAGATTTGAGTAAGAAACTACTCACTGCGAGTAACAACTTTGTAGTAGATGGGTTCTCACTTTGAGTAATGCTCTCCTCAACGTGCGGGGAGCCAAAATGCCTCCTTGGCGGGAGGAGCCACCAAAGAACTCCTGATAATCAAAAAACCCTGATCAGGGGACTCTGTTAGGCCGAGTAGGGCCGAATCGGTAGATGTCGTCCTGGGTAACCCTAAAGTTTACCCAGGACCAACCTGGGTAACCCTAAAAGCTACCCATGACGATCCTGGGTAAACATTAGGGCACTAAAGTTTACCCAGTTTGAAATTCGCGCACTTTTTCACCTGCGGTCGAGGTTAAAATTGATATGTTTTCAATGTAGCAACACACGAAAATTCCTCATCGCACGGTGTCTGTCGTCATGGTCGTGCATGTTGTCCCAACTTTAGGCCTACCTTGTGAGCAACAAAATGTACCTTAGCTCTCTATCCGGGCTATCTATATATAACATGTATAACGGATGCTTTGTACATTTGGTGTACCTACTCACCAGCGTCAGCCTACAGGTGCCCATGCCTCCACAGCGCCGCTGGCAATTTCCCGCGCCAGTGCATATAAATTCATCCCGAACTAGCAACTGCAGTTTGGGGTCACGTTTTACACCGTCACGCAGTTCATATTTTCCTTTCACGACTTTAACCATTTTCTTTTTGATTTCTCGACCTTTAGATGTGAACTGACCGTCCCTATAAGATGCGATCGAATTCGAATACATCTGCAAATCCTCCGCAGCAACACGAGTGACGTTATCAGCTGCCATTTTGTTGCCGATTTGATGGATTTCGTGCACTGACATATGACTGAAGTGCCGTTTTCAAGATCCTCGACCGCAGGGGAAAAAGTTCGCGAATTTCAAACTGGGTAAACTTTAGTGCCCTAAAGTTTACCCAGGATCGTCCTGGGTAACTTTTAGGGTTACCCAGGTTGGTCCTGGGTAAACTTTAGGGTTACCCAGGACGACATCTACCGATTCGGCCCGAGTAGGCCGCAACAGTGAAGTTGCTACAACATAATGGGAGTTGATGATGAGGCTTAGATTCAAATTTCTTGATAATTTATGTGGTGTAGGTCATGCATCATTTCCTAATATTTTAACACTCATTTAAATTATGAGGATAGTTTATGGTAACAACTAATGTCATCACCGTGTTGGTATTAGTTGTCCCAATGCTTTAATGTGCCACATTTGTCATTATGCTGATTAATTACATGTTCCACGTCTTTAAGACGTCGCCATGCTGTCAGGGTAGGCCTATGAGTTGTATATTACTCAGATAGCCCAGGATGACGAACTTTGATTACTCAATGCTTTCTCGCACTGAGTTATGCATTACTCAGATGGGCTCAGATTTCAGGTTAATAATCTAAATTACTCGCTTTGACAAACTCTGGGTTTTCAGTGTGGCACATTCCATAAGCCAGACCCGCACGACATCCCCGCTTCTTAACACCCAATTGCATTTAAACAAAAATCATAATAAGCCTAACTAAATAACTTA
This sequence comes from Notospermus geniculatus, assembly GCA_002633025.1. NCBI lineage: Eukaryota > Metazoa > Nemertea > Pilidiophora > Heteronemertea > Lineidae > Notospermus > Notospermus geniculatus. The sequence goes on along the minus strand of NMRB01003368.1, from coordinate 7,324 downwards.
GGGGACGGTCAGGAATCCAGAAAAGTTGAAACAATATATTAATTATATACAATTGGAATGATACCGACTGGCACTTGACATTGCAGTGCGGAAAGCAATGCAATGTCAAGGAGACCCACAACTCAGCTTAGAAATTGGACTTAACATTTTGTGACGCCCCAAGTGTACGCTTGATCGTGTCGAGAGAAATCGGGAAAATTCGGAAGTGAGTCTGATTTCTGACGAAAAGGGTTGGCCTTATATACAATTTTGGAAGGGCAAAGTGCCGCGACCCCGAAATTGCCAACATCGTCATAACGGAGAAAACAATCGAAACATGTCAAAAACAACTTAAGGTAAAGTGGTGCAATTCTAGCCCCCTTTTCTGGTTTTTTAAGGGTTTCACCACCAAAAGACTTGAATATCAACATGAAATTTGGCATGTAGGTAGTCATGCAAGTCAGATGGATGTCTCAATTCAAAACATTCTCTCAGAGTAAATTGCCTTTTTATCACAATTTCACCTGTTTGGAGTGTCTGCTATCTTTTTCTACTGTACCGTGCGGGGGGGGGGGGAGGTACCCCAACCCCCTTGACCGCAAGGAATCAAAATTATTTTGGAACAANGGTCTTTTTTGGAAATGGCAAACCTCTGGGTAGTTCAGTTCAGTAATCAAAATCTGAGGAATGCCATCAATAGGTAACTTCCCAAAGCTACTTCTGTCACAGTATCAGCTAATAGAATGGCAAATTGATGAAGTTATACTAATTCTAGCAAACCACGTCTTGGGGTTTCAAAAGTGACCCTTTCGTTCAGATGTCTTCAAGCCCACACCACCACCAGGTTCTTTGATAAACTTAGGAAATTTCTTCTCCCTGGGGTCTCTGAGAAGTGTATCTTGAATATTATAGGTCATTGGATTAGGCAGTATACATCTCCTTGCAATGCTGGCCATGTTTCCACTCAGGGGCTAGAATTGTACTGGGGCTATAATTGCACCACTTTACCTTACTTACAAAGATTTATAACACCTACTTCGCAGTACGAATCCGCTAAAAAACTTTGTTCGAGATATGCTACAAGCCTTCTTGGCAAGAAAATAGAAGAAACCATCACTTTTTGATGCCCAACGCGATAAACATTAATGCCTAACGCGATAAACATCCGACTCACCTCACAAGAAGTTCCACCTGCTACCTCAAATTACAGGATGCACTTAACTCAGTGCGATCAACCAGTACACAAGGACGCACTTTTAACGAAAGAAAAATTAACTTCATGCAAACAATAATTTTCACATTTTCAAAGTACATGTAACAATCGGCTGTGACATACCTCATTGATTATCGATGTCATCACGTATGCAACATGACAACCGGGGTCCTGGCTAATCTGACGCTGATTGTGGTGCCAATCATCTCAAGTCACTAAACTGGCCACTCACCACATCATCCCCCACAAAAATCTGTTCATCTCAACTGGGATGAACAAAATATTATGTAAAACATGTCTCACTCTGACAAATCTGGATTACAGTACATGTACTCTGAAAGTCCCAAATTCCATCTACACTATCCAAGAAATACTACACTGAATGGAACACTATCCAGCACGTTCGAAGGAATGACGCAATGGGTGAAAATGGTACAAAAATGACAACTACAGTAGAACTTGCCTATAACGTCCTCGGATAAACCGGATACTCGCTTACACCGTACTGAAACTTGAAGTCCCGGTCCCGTCTAATGATAATTCCAATAAAAACCATCGCATATAACGGCCGCTGTATAACGGACATTCGCGTATACCGTACCCAAATCTCCGGTCCCAGTGTAATGCATTTCCATTTAAATTGATTCGTATATAACGTACTCCTCCTGGCGCCACCGGTACATCAGTCAAAAGTAATGAAATCAGTGAAAATGTNTCCATTAAAATTGATTCGTATATAACGTACTCCTCCTGGCGCCACCGGTACATCAGTCAAAAGTAATGAAGTAAGTGAAAATGTTGAAAAAACAGTCAGGTGACGCCGGGGAACCAATCAACCAAGGGAGCTTATGGTAAGTGCTGGGCGTTTACATTGTATCATTTCTAAATTGCGCGCCAGACCACGAGTCACATGATAGGCACGTGGTCAGCTGAACCCGCAGTTTCTCATGCATGCAGTTCGCACATTGTCACAAGTTTTGAATCAATGAATGACTTGAAGACATAATAACCAAGATGAAATGTTGGCATACACATGACACTGTTTACGTGTGTATCGGACAATGTACGGTATACGTATACCGGACAAAGTACGTTTTACGTGTATAACAGACGAAGTACGGTATATAGGTACATATGTGTAAAACGTATTTCGTGTATAACGGACAAAAATCGCTGGTCCCACCTGGTACGTTATAGGCGAGTTCTACTGTATTTCCAAAATTGAACCACAGCAATTTAACCATACTAACCCAAGAAGTGGTAGCATAAAGAAGACTGAAGAGAAAACAGTAAAAACTCTTGTCCCCCAGAGGGCTGCCTCAACCTTGTTGGCCATCATGTGCTCCTGAAAAATGTAAAAAGTTAGTGTTTTGAATGGAGAGACAGAGAATGCAGAATGAGTGAGAGATATGAAGATCAAACACTCGTAACGTTGCGGGAGTCTCTAAAAATAGATGATGACTCATGGCGTGACCGTTGATGACGTTTGGCTGACCAATCACATGCCGAGTTGGCGTTCAAGATGCCTGTCGTAGTAGTGAAGCGAGAACTATGCATGTAGGCTCGGCATACAACACAGCTGTGATTCCGAACAAGAAAAACACAGGCCAGTATGCTTACTGACCTTCACGGCTTGAAAGTTGTAGCCTCTTTGTGGTGGTGGTGGTGGTGGTGGGGCAGCATCGCTTTCACCGGTATCACCACCGGCAGCGCCAGCATCAGTTGTTTCATTCTCTTCTCCAGGCATGGCTGAAAAAACAGCAGAACAGAATTAAGGTCAGGATTTACAGGGTGCGTGCAGCCTGTGGAGCACCAAATTAAACACCTTTTGGCTTTTTAAAACTTTTTCGGTCATATTCATAAAGCGGTTATATCGTTTAGACCCATCTTAGGCTGGTCCCAAGTACAGTGGTTGATGGAACCAGCCTAAGACCGTTCTAACGATAGAACCGCTTTATGAATACGACCCTTAGTTTAAGACCAAGTATTGGCAAAATTTAAGACCTATTTTCTTCTAAATGAAGCCCCCAAACAGATCTCTGGAAGGGTTTCCGCAAGGGGGATCGACACAGCCAAGAAGGTGGCGGGGGGTCTGGGGGCCCTCGCCCAGAAAAATTTTAGAAGCCCGGAGATGCAATTTCCCGACATCTCCTACCAATTTTTTTACAACTGCCTTGATATGAAATTTATGACCTTAGGCCTAAGACCTTCCCACAGAAATTATCAAATTTAGGCCCAGGCCTAGGCCTAACGGCAACGCTAAGTTAAATTAAGGCCTTGAAAATGGAAAGTGGAAGTGCCAACGACTGTGTTGTGCAAGACCTTAGCACGCACCCTGATTTAGATTTGGCCTAGGGGCCTAGGCCTATGCTAGAGTGACATCAATTCACTGACATTAGCCTCAGCCTGAGTTTCTAGTAGGCCTAGGCTAGCCTAGCATGCTAGGGCAGGCTGGCCTATGCAACTAGACATGACGATGTACAGTGCACGCACGTACATTCTTCCTCGAACGGATTTTCGCAAAAAAGGGAGCCTAGGCCTAACTCGGATCAAGCGAAATAAAGAAGTCATACAGCTGTTTGAGAGAAAAACAACTGCTTATATTATCAACATTCATTCAGTTCCAACACGCACCCATCGGCTAAAGGAAAATGCAGTTTATAGGTGTAAATTTTCGAGAAATTTCTGAAAATGTCATGAATGTGAATTTTGCAACGGACTAATTCTGCTTCGGCCGTGGTTCAGCCTTCGCCAACGACAGGCGCGCGGATCCAGGGGTCCGTGCTGACATTCCCATATACTAGTAAGCGTCGCAGGCATGCTAGCTTTTTTAACGCGTTGCGGAGGGTAGGGCCGATTGCAAAATGCCCCAGAACGCGTCTCAGAGCAGTCTGGATTTTCAAATTTTCATGGGGAGGCCCCCAGACCCCCGTCGGGGCGAGGGCCTTTGGCCTCTCGTTGACTGACGCACTTTGCGCAAGCTGGCGAGAACCTATGCCCCGCCGCCTTTAATAAATCAGACCCCCCTTCCCCTTCAGAAAACCTTCCTGGCGACGCCCGTGTGCGCCTTCCGCGTCAGCAGTGTGCCAAAAGTCAGCAAAGGGTTAGCACGCGTGTTCACGACGAACGGCTGCCCGAAGGCCACCCAATGTTCCCGCCTGAAACGAACAAACATCAGGTGCGTCGGGACCAGGCCATCTCAGGTCACCGCGTCAATCAATGCCACACCAGTCTCTCCGGCGCTTGCCCCATCTGACAGTACCTAGGCCTAAATATAGCTGCAGTTGGTGGTCATTATCCTTGGACGTCTGGGCTGGGCGCCGTCTAGACTGCCTGCCATCCTCGTCTCACCACTTTTTTTGCCGAGGTCACGTCAATCAATGCCACATCTCGTCGAATGAGGTTGACACCTCTACCTGCCATGCCTCCAGTGCGTTTTTTTCCACCACGACCACACGTCAATCAAATGCCGCGAGTGTCTCGGTCACCCTGTCCTTGGAGGAATTATACTGACAGTAGGCCCCTATAATTCCTCCAAGCCCTGTCCGACAAAATCAATATCGGGTCGTCCTTTATAGATAGCGCGTCTGGACTGGCAGGTGTGAAAGGAATCCAAGTCCCCCTGGAATCAAAGTCCCGTCTTATTGTTCAGCGAGGGACCATGACCACCATTCGAATATAACCTATAGCGGGCTATTGTTTGGCGGACCTGCATTCCTATGACGCTGCTTCCTGTCACACCTGCCATCCCGCGCCTGCCCGGTATCCTCTGCACTTTTTCACTCGATAGGCTTGAATGCAATGCTAAGTGAAATTAAATCGTGAATAAATAGGGAGGT